>JABAKA010008119.1:0-26407 GCA_018857285.1 Termitomyces sp. Mi166#008 | reverse complement strand
TATTAGCTAATACAACTTTCTTGTACATCACAATGTATCTAGTCAAATACCAATCAGCAGTCTGATTTAGTTACTGCGTGAACCACAAGTTAGTTCTTCTGCATAGCCCCAGGGCTACAGGCATCTTCCAACCAAGTTCTCGAGTCTACTAAGAAAGAGTTATCTGTGGTATATGAGATCACTGACTTGGGGAAACCCAACAAAGTACTTGGAATATCTGTCATCATTGACAAGACTTCTGGCAACATCACAATTCACCAACAGCAGCTTATTGACAAGGCTCTCACCCTCTTTGGAATGCTGGATGCAAAGCCAAAGTACACTCATCTACCTCCAAATGTCAAAATTGTAGACTCACAACCAAAACCAATCCCATCAAAGGATGCTTATTTCATGCAAGACAAGCAATATCAAAAGGTTCTCAGGACATTAAACCACATTGCCAACAAAACTTGCCCCGATATAGCTTTTGCCATAATGCTTCTGATGCGATATGCAGAAGACCCTCGACCTATGCACTGGCAACTTGCCATACATGTCCTGGCATATCTCAAAACCACCCGGAATCTTGCTATAACATACTGAAAGGGAGGATGCATCAAACCATACGGTTTCTCAAATTCTTCATATGCAGATGATCCGGACACAAGAAAATCGTCGGCAGGATATGTATTTATGATGGCAGGAGGGCCAGTAAGCTGGAAGGCAAAGACTCAGGATAGGGTTAGCACATCAACTGGACAGGCAGAGTATGTTGGGGTATTTGAGGCTGGGAAGCAAGTGATGTGGATGTTCTCCTGGTTGGCAGAGGTGGATATTCAGGTGGATCGACCCTTAACTGTCAAGTGTGACAGTAATATGGCAGTTGCTTTGACCAAGAACATGAGCGGGCACAGCAAAGTTAAACACCTCGATGTCAAGGTTCATTGGATCCGCGAAGCCGTGGCAAAAAAGGACATATACATTGAATCAACCACTTCTGAAGAGAACGTCGCGGACTTATTCACTAAAGCATTCTCTCATCCACGATTGGAACACCTCATAAAAGACATGGGTATGGTCCTTTTAGCATAATCGGACGAGGCAGCGAATCCAGGGGGAGTGTTGAGACGGGATTCTTCACCTCACGTCTACTTTCATCATACTTCCTCATTCAACATATGATTACCTAATACTTACAATTTTCTGGCTATTCCATCTTCGCCACACCTCAGTCGCTTACCACTATCTGTGGTCGCCCTGAGGTGTGTATAGATACAATATTATCCCTATTCATATAACTTACAATTACTCTACTAGATATATTTTACTTACGTCTATATCAACAGGTAGAGTACCTTTAATTCAGTCGCTTACCACTATCTGTGGTCACCCTGAGATATATTTTACTTACGTCTATATCAACACCATGCAAGGAGGAGCCAAAGTTTCCAGTGAGGAGTGTTGGAACCCTGCTCATTGTGCCACCATAAACATTGCCACTAGTATGGAAAACATTGTGATGTGCATTGTCTTATATTCTTTAATTGTACAGGTACAGTACAACACAAATATTAGTCATTTATATGAGACTGAGGGTTATACTTACAATAATTGTACAGGGCCTAAGTAAGAGTTCTAACAGCTGGTGTTTACGGGAGTGTGGATTATGGGTAATGCAAAGAGGGTGAATATGCAGTGGTAGTTGTAAGGGGAGCGAACCATGTACATTGTTCATTTACTATGCTGAATCGAAGTCTTGGGCCATCATCGAGTAATCGCAGATCCTTAAGTGATGCCCACATTTTGAGATGTCAGCTTACAATAGATTTCCCATGATTTTCAGAGAGAAGACCTTGACTGGAGCAGGACAAAGGCTTAAAATCTCAGTCATCAATTCATAGGGAAACCAAAATATGATACAGTTCATCAAAGCGACTCGACGTGTGATACATATATCAGTATCCAATGTGTTCGTAAACACATTTTGTGGGCTGTTATTCAGTTGTAGTCACTATTAGTAACTCAAAGCACGCGCAGGAAAAAAGTACGTATTCTTGGATATTCAATCAGTTCGTTCAGGTCTTTTGTCCACCACTGGCCTTACCATCCAGACTTTCATCGGGTTGACTCGTCTCTGTCCTTGCTCATGCT
Organism: Termitomyces sp. Mi166#008; assembly: GCA_018857285.1. Taxonomy (NCBI): domain Eukaryota; kingdom Fungi; phylum Basidiomycota; class Agaricomycetes; order Agaricales; family Lyophyllaceae; genus Termitomyces; species Termitomyces sp. Mi166#008. Next base: position 24,274 of record JABAKA010008119.1, on the reverse strand, counting down.
TTGGTATTCACTCGTCCTTACTCCGTCACGACTCCACGGACCAGACGGCGCTTCATGCGGCTTCTGCACATTCTTTGAAGATGCGTCAACTTTGTGTACACCCGAGTTGCTCGGTGGTGTAGGTCAGGACCTGAAGAAGCCAGGTGGGTAACGTGGAATATTTCCTGGTATTTTCTCATATTTTTCCGTTATTTTTTGAGGTATATTTGAGCTCTTCGTGGGGTGACGAAGCACTGATGGCGCCACTGACAACGCCAAACAACGTTGACAGATGATTATCTGTCAACATCCGTGACAACGCGTTCATAACATTTGACCAGGTATTATTTATCTCATAAAGAAATGAAGATATCTACTCTGATTTAGACGTGTGGGTGAGCCCCCACCCCTAATTAGAGGGATTAGGTGTCAGTGACACGCAAGTGTGCCACCTAGAAATATCTCTAAGCTGTGGTCAAATCGGTCGATTTTGTCTCACGACTCCACGCAGGGAAACTGTGATACTGTGATCTACGTGGAGTTTGGCAAAGGCGGGAATAAAGCAACGATAGACGTTGTGTTCCACTCGCTATCTCAAGGCTTGTATCTGACAGGAAATGAATGGAGGACCTATGCTATGGCAGGCTGCCAAGCAAAACATTGATGGCAGATATATCACCATGGACATGGACACCGGTGTGCCGGCCAGATACAATGCTGTTGGTATTTCGGGAACACGGAGGGTTACTAATGTTCCTGTGACTGTAGAGTATCCTGCCTAGTCATTCAGAAGACAAGAGTTCAGCCATAGTTATCAAGCCTGTTCTCCAGAGGAGTCAGCTGAGGTGGAGGAGTGTCCGCACCGTCAACTTGCAGACGAAATTAAGGAATATCCTGGTATCACAGAGGAAGACAAAGACGATGGATCTTCATCATAAGGGACAGAATTCTCTCGGTACTACTGAGTTAATATCATTGTTCCGGAGGATGTTTCAGAATGCAGTGGCAATGAGCCAACAAATGCCTGATTCTTGCAGGCGATGACAAGCACTCGGCTGGACTATTGGTCATGGACTTTATAGGCGTAGATGTGTCCATCCCAAATGCCCCTGAAGCGCTTGAGGGCGATGAAGTTGAACAGACTGATTATCTCTGGACTGAATAATGTGAAATAGTTACCAACAGACAATTTGCATACATGACATTGAACCTCGATTCCCGAGTCACCCGTGCATAGCGTCGTGAGTGTCAGTATAGATGGCAATTTAGCGATAGTCTTGTAACATGATTTGAGGATGTTGAAAATATCGAGTCACAAGAGAGAATGCAAGCGGGCGTCATTCGTTTTTCTCGAAACAGGACAGCCATCGAATGATCTCTAAAGGTAATCAATCAAGGATGCTTTTGGATGAAAAGGTAATCAATCAAGGATGCTTTTGGATGAGTGTAGTAAATGGGAGGCGATGCCACTTGGCTCTAGAGTCGCAGCAAGATTCAAACGAGAAGCGTTGACAGTACATAATTGCACTGACGACATACCACAAGAGATCATCGAGGTGAAATCCTGACTAGACAGGTCGTATTAACAGACGTAGGGCCACCCCCTGAGGACATAACGTTGAGAGGACGAGAACAAGCAAACGATTTGTGAATATGCAAAGTATATCCTTTACCAATAACATGAATATTTCTGAAATCGTCATAAATTCACCAGTGATGACAAGCTGTAAGTTGGGCAAGGATGTCCAATTGATCACAGCTTTGGAAGTACGAAAGGCGGTTCTGAAAGGTCTGCACTCGTCTTATCATTATGCTGCCACTGACCTGAAGTCGAGATATGCTCAGCTGTAAGTATTCATCATGTCAAACTTAAGTAAAGTCACGCCTAACAATAAGCGGTCAGTCCAAACTCACGAGGCGGTTTGCATTCACCTGGAGGCTATTCATGGAGTATGAGCTGGGAAAATCCTTGAGGCTGACGAAACAGAAGTGTATTGGGGTGCCAGCAACGCTTCAAACACTTCTTTTATGCATGCTGCCACTAGAGGGGCAGGGGGGACGTCTACACTTGAGATCACCTTTTCCCCATGATTGCACAACTGCGACATAGAGTAGGAGATTGGCACTCGGAAATTTGATATCAGAAATGATGATAGTCAATGAGCGTTGGATAGACGCTACAGGGCCTAGGGGTCGAGCATCATCATGTTTTATAAGCGGAAAATGCCGCCAGTGAGGATTACGCACCGTGGTACATTCGGCTGGCTGTTCTTCGATTCCATTAACGTGAATACGTTCAATGAAGTATAGCTACATATGTATGTACCCACTCTAGTGCCCCTGCTGAACTGTCCATTTTACGAGTCGGCTGTTGAGAATTTCATCAGAGTGATCATGATGGTGGGAGCGGGCCTCCTTGTCCTTGGCACAGCCGCATCAAAGTAGATTTCCATGTGCAGTTCACAGTTCCGGTCAGACCGTTCAATCCAGAGAAGTTTACCCATATTCTCCGTCTCTCTTTCTCTCCCTTTCCTCCCTTTATTTCCCTCTAATATCGGGCGATGTCCCAGGTGAAGCTGTGAGTACACATATGTATTCCACTCACTTTCCAAGTTTTGATCACGAAATCCAGAATTCTACGCCCTCCACCAAATGTTGACTTTGTCCACGGTAAGAAGTCAATGTAAAAATCCTGTGCAAATACTGGATCATTTCGGTTCAGGGTACCCTGGCATCCCTCCTGGTGGTCCTGACAGGCCGCAGGCCGCAGTAAAGGGTGTATGTGATGCGTGTTTGTCCGGTGAACGCGCGTTGATTCGTTTTATTTCACAGACTGTCGAAGTTAGAGCGGGCCCGCAGGGGGCAAAGACGAAGTGGGTGCGCATCGAGTTGCGGAAGGTGGAGACACTGCCTGGGGGAGGAACATCGAACACATTCTACGATTTCGTTGGTCCTAGTCCGATAAATCTCTGGCAGTCGAGTGATGAATATGGTGTCTTGCGGTCGGTGAGTTTTAGCCATCTTGTTGTAGCGACTAATACTGACATACTCTAGCACGATTTCCCCTTCTCAATCCGTATACCAGAATCCATACCACCGAGTATTGCATTGGATAATCGAGGTGCGCTCGCCAAATTCCTCGTATGTAATGAACGTAGATTCATTCTTCAATGCCGCCAGCCGGTATTCAATATGAACTCGTCGCAAGTCTGTGCACTAAAGGCAAGAGGTAGGCACCCTGACTAACTCTGACTCTTTCGATCCTTCGTATCAACGCCATTCCATAGGAGCTTCTTCCGCAAACGAAAGTCCATCGTTGTTTCCACCCAAGCAACGGTCATCATAGACAAGCATGAATTGCACTCCACATGGCCCATTTACTGCCAGCCCGAGACTCGACAAATCATCCAAAATGGCGCAACTCTCATTGTCGATCGAAACCATACTTGCTATGGACCTGGCGATCGCATCTCTATCATGGCCCTGTTAAAGTCTGATACCCTCTCCGACACTGTCCTTCGAGGCTTCGAGCTAATACTGAAGGAATTCTCGAGATATCATCCGGGATCACAAGCAGGCAGGAAAGCTGCTCCGGCCCAGGAACGAGTTGTGACGATATGCGATAGCAAATTGGCTATCAATGGCGCCCTATTTCCTGGACAGGAGCATCGAGCAGAGCTGAACTGCTCGATCTCGCGAAATCATACGACGACCTCCCTCAACTCGGCCAGACACATTGATGTTACCTACGTCCTCAGTGTCAAGGCAATCGTTGACAATGTCCCGCCTATTATGATGGATCTTCCTGTGATCATTTCTAACTGGCCAAGGTTAGTCGTCCAGGACATCTGCCAGTTTCTGAATGCTTATATATTTTAATTACCCAGGATGGTCTCTCAGGAAGCTATAAGGTATGCGTGTTCATTTTCCACGTCACACCCCATCGGGATCTAAACAATCTTTACAAACCAGGCGAATTGGCACAACTCCAGGTCTCTCTCTCGGGCCTGTACAACCCATTCCTCAAACCGTAACACGCGCCGAGACCGCCCGCACTTCTCCTATAGCATCCACGCTCCCTCTATCGAAAGACAACTATGGCCACAGCCCACCCAGCAACAACTCCCTTCTAGCTAACACGATCGCCACCGCAGGGCCCTACGGTTCCAACACTAAAGTTGATGAGTTTGGACATGGATTTAACACTACCACGACCAACGCGAAAACCACACACAGCCATACGGAATCCGTTGGGAGTTCAGAAGAGTACAATGGTGGGTACCCTGCGGCGCCCTTTTCTAATTCTAATACTGCAACGTCCACTGCGAGAACTGCTAATATGGCTGGTACCGGGAGGAGACTTACGGTTACGAATCTTCCACCTGAGACAACAACGCGGTCAGAGACAGATAATCAGCTGCGGCCCGCTGTCAGTTCAGCATCTTCTACTGTGAAACGTACTTGGATGACTGCGGAGGAGGAAAAACAGCGTCTTTATAATATTGCTAAAGAGAGGGTGGAGAGGACCCAAAACAATGTGGCAAGGACGAATACACCAGTACGTTTACTGTCATTCATATAGCGGAGCGAAACCTGAACAGATATATCACCAGCCCCCTCAGCGGACTGCATCACCTCAGATTCCACCTGTTCATCCCATCCAGCCAGCTTCGGCTGCCCCCAAAAGCTGGCTTACTGCCGAGGAGGAGAAAACGCAGCTGTACAATAAAGCGCAAATCGCAGTGCTTAAGAAACAAGGGATTGAGAGCTCTCCGCCTGCTTCAATACATGACTCTGATGGAGGCCGTAGTGCCGATTTACCACAACAGTCGTCCACGAGCAAGCTTCCCTCTAAGAAGTCACCACAGGAACTCTACACAGAAGCCATAGCCGCTCGCAATCAGGCTATGGGCTTCCCGCACCCGCAGTCCGCGACTGCTTCTCGCTCGAGATCACCTACGAAAACTAACATACCGCACTACCCCACGGCTGAACAGGAGAAAGCTGCTCTCAAGCGATACCACGAGGCCAAGCAGGCTGTGGACCGCGTTCAGAATGGTGATTATGTCGCAGCGGAGGATGCAGGCAGATTACAGTCAACCAGTGGACCCGTTGCGTACGAATCTTTATACCCCGAGAGCAGAGGTGCTTCAACGTCCGCGCCTGCCCCGGCGAATGATCTACCTCCCCCATTTGAGACGCCGGCCAACCTCATCCCGGTGTCGCACCTGTCAGAGAAGGAGAGGTTACGTCGACAGTACGAGGAACGAGACGCAGCGGCCTTGGCACGCCAGAAGGCCCAGCAGGCCGTGGCCAACGCTGCACCGCCTCCATTCTCTCAGGAACCCCCGTCGCACCCGGTCAACGGTGTCAGTAGCAACAGTATCAGCAACGCTATATCAGAGAAAGAAGCCCTTCGTCGAAAGCTTGAGGCTCAAGACGCTCAAGCCCACGCGGCACCAGGCTACACCCCTCAACCACCACCGCGCAGCAACTCTGCAAGTATGCCCGCAAGTCGTTCATCGTCTCGTGGACCTCGACCTCCCCCTCCTATACCCTCTTCTCCCGGACGAGTTCTCACGGCGGCTGAGGAAAAGGCTCTGCTGAAAGCCCAATACGCTGCGCAGGAAGCTAGGGCTAAGCAGGCTGAGCAACAGCAACAGCCTCCCCCTCCGCCTTTTGAATACGGTGGGGGACCCTCACAGCCCATTTCTAGCGTGGCATTAGCGAGTTCCACCCCGCCACTCCCGCCACCACTCATGCCTCGTCCCCCCGCCGAGTATATCCAGGAGACGCAGGAAGAAGATGCTCGCGTATCGAAAGTCGCCATGAACGACAATATTTCCTTCGATGATGGACTCGAGCATCCCATACCGCTGAAACCGCAAAACGGGGCTCCTCAGATGGACGTGCGGCCGTTCTCGCCTTTTAATGCCGGATTCGACCAAACAGCTGTTCCGCCTCCCCCATTGCCCCCTAAACCGGCCGGGGAATAAACCTCGACCTTATTTTTGGGTCGAACTTTGTCCAGCTCTTAATGTATACCATATGTTCCATCGGTCATTCTTTCTAGCTACCATCTATGCTTTTAAATCTTCTATACCCATTTCTTTTTCTACCTGATTATCCGTAATTGCTCTCACCTTATCCCCTTCCCCTTACCTTTTCGTTATTCCACGTTCCACTTGTGTTCTGACTGAATTGTTACTGGTCTGACATTCGTTTTCTCAAAAGATATATTATACTTTACATGCGTTTTAGCTTTTACCAGGAGGCTACGAAGTACGAAAATTGGGTTGGAGTACAGAACAGAACAGGTGTATATAGTGAGTGATTGATTGGTAAGTGCAGATGGTGTTGAACACTTTGTCGGTATCAGGGTGTGTATACATGTATACCTACACGGCAATGGGCCGTTTTAACGAACTACTATTATTTATTTCTCCTTCGTTTCGTGGATTTTGTCGACGCAGGTGTCGGTGTGGGTAGGTTCGTGGCAGGGTGTCCCGTACCATCAACCAATGTCGAGGGCGGGATACGCAAATCCGAGGCATCAGATTTACGTTTCGTCGTACCAGAAACAACACGGATGCCTGGTATTGGCGCTCCTTGCTGGTGTAGGATTGGCTGCTGCCCTGGCAGAGGCTGTATCGGAAATTGATGTTGAGTAGAGTCCCGTGGGACGGAAGCCTGCTCGAGAGTGTTGAATGTCTCATCAGCGGAGAAAGACGGGTCTGAAGAGACCAAATTTGAATCGAAGGAGTTCAGAAACGAGTCAAAGTCGAAGATGTTGTTTCCGGTTAACGACGGTGTAGCCAGTTTCTCAGACTGACCATTCTGAGCGTTGATTGTGCCAGGTGGGGCTGGGGGCGGTAGGGGGTCTGGATGTAAATCATCAGGCTCGAGGTGAAGAGAGGATGTGCTGGGAGATGATTCGGCGGAGCCTGTCTCGTTGATAGTTTGAGTGTCGAGGGGGAGACCGAGGCCGCGGATGAGTGACTCAATGTCAGTGTTTGACGCATCAATATCGCGTTCAATATCTTCAATAGCCGTCCAATGTTTCCCGGCATTGATTAGGTGATTGTCCGGTGAGCCCACCTCCTGAGTATCATTTTGGTGGTCTTCGAAAGACAAAAGGTCATCATTAACGGACATGGATTGGGGGTTGGATATTGGATCAATGAACTGGTTGTATAGTTCTGAAGGTGGCGTATATTGCGTGATCTGGGACGATGATGTATGGTCAGGAGGTTGGTTCGATGACATTTGATCAAGATTAGGGATGGAGGATATAAGTTGTTGGATTTGGCTAGGTGTCAGATGGTTTAAAATCATCTGGAAACGGTCCATGTCAATGCCGCCTGGAGATCGAGTTGGGGTGACAGCGCGATCGATGACATCCCGTTGTGAGAAGGTAGTTGGAGTCTGTGCTTGTGTCGTGGATGTTGTAGTTTCTGGTGGTTTAGACTGGTCGTGGGGAAGATGATGATACAATGTGCTCAAGAACGGCTCGTTATCGCTCGGACTGGGTGAAGGAATAGATGCGGGCGTTTCAATTATCGGATAATCTTCAAATAAGGTCAGCCTAAACATAAAAAAAAAGAGGTATTCTTTGACGCACTTTGTCCAGACTGGTCTCCTAAAGTATCAAATCCACTTTCTGAAACACCTCGCTCGTTGCCAATCGTCATCTTCTCGCTTCGACCGTCCTCAATAAGAAAACGAGACTTTCTTCGAGGAACCACAGCGCGCGAAGCATTGTCCACGACATCATCCTTGTGCGGGCTCGTACGACTTCCAAAGACACCAGCCAAAAACTTGACGATCCGGTTGATGGTGTCCTGTTGTTTCTGGTGCTTCTGCCGTGCTTCCAAGGCATCCTGCCATAGCATCTGGTTGGACTGCTTGAGCTCGTTGAGTTCTTGTGAGATGGCCGCTTGGTGACGCTTGATTGTTGTAATGCCATTCAGTACGGTGTGAGCGTCGATGACTTGGCCTTGGCCTGAAGATTGAAGTTGTGCTGCTGATTGGGCAGCGACAGACTCTCGTAGATCCATAACAACGTCTTCTCCGGGGTGTATTGGCTGCTTCTTTCTTTGAATTAGGCAGAGAAGGTCAGGTTGCCCTCGAAGGAAGCTAGGATGAGCAAAGTTCCAGTGTTCAGTGTCCGTATCACTTTTCAAAACTCCTTGTTGCAGGTGCGGTATTTTGTGGAACCCATACATGTTCAGTTGTCGAACGAAGGAGGCGAAATTCTGGTGTTTAAACCACCGACCGAGGACTTCCCGAGCAAAGCGTTCATGATCTAAAACTAAACTCCAGATTCAAAGTACAGAATTCGAACATGTTCAACAGCAATATTTACCAAAGAAAGAGTCGCCTGCGTCCGACCAGCGAATCAAGTCAGCATTTTTTGGATCGTTGACCATTCTATGAACAAATATCAGTCTTTGTTACTCCAAATTTGGATAACGAAGGAATTTACTCGTGAAGTTTCTGTAGGAATGCTGGTACGGCCGGTCGTGATGCCCGTTGCGTCGGGCCTGGTGTTCTGTGACGCGCTAGAGCAATTTGTCCTGTGGCCATGGTGGAGAATTCGAAAGTCGTAGTGCAGTGCAAGTGACCAGTGCTGAACAGAGTTATCTCATCGCAGTTGCTCCTGCCAAACATGCGTAAATACCTCAATCAACGCCACGTTGTTGGCCACAGTAATTATGACCCGCTGCAGCTGATCGATTAAGCTCGTTCCCAGCCTGCCCACTTTCTCGTTGGCAGTTCGGCCGTGTCCACAGAACGAAACGCGGACAGGCTCATAACGAGCCTACCGATCGATGGTTCTTTGCTAAAAGTTGCATTGAGCGGTGGCTATCTCCGGGCAGTTCATGCGTATTCGAATCTTTCAACAAGAGCTCGACAGGGCTCTTAATGTTGATGCCAGAGAGAGAAATAAGCTTCGCGTTCCTAAAGCGAAATTTCCCCAAGGCTGAAGTGCCGCGGATGCATTATACGACCAAACAAAGTACTTGGGATCCTTTTGACATTAACCCATAGGGCTTCAAGTTTAAGAGAGGGAAGATAAGTCTTCAACCGCTGGCTAATGATGAATGCTCTTAATGTCTTGATAGCCGTGTAGGATTTGACGGTGCTTAACACGCCTCGATCGGCTTCCACTATTGACGCCCGCGAGCTGAATAGACAGACCCTCGACTCGCTCGCGTTGTAAGCGACAATAAACGACTCGACTCCAGATCTTCCTTGGTTTTTTGTGGAGGTACCTTCATGCACACAGTATTTCAGAGACGCACCGATATATAGGTGGAAACCTAGAAAAACACACTCCAGTGTGGAACCGGCATTTCCGACTAGAGCGTTCCCAATGGAAGGTTTACGAAGGGTTAGTGTTTTGCAAGTCCTCGAAGTTCTGAAATGGAAAAACCAGCGCAGAGGGATGTTATCTGCCAGTGAGAAAACCGAATTGTTTGAACTGTAGTATGATCCTACAGAGTGTGGTATCTCTTCGTAGCAAGTGTATTATGTAGTAGGTACACCAGGACTTGATAAACATGCAGTTTGAGTCCACGCTTCTGGATTCAGACTTCACAGCTGCGTATGAAGCATTGAGCCACTAGTATCAGGACAAAAGGGGGCTGATGGCCTGTTGGAAGTAGGTATATATATATATGTTGCACAGAATTTCTAGTATACTAGTATGTGGAATGCATATCAAGGAACCCAGGCAGTCATAATCTAGGACAAATATTCAGAAACCGAAAAAGAGACTGTCGCAGCAGGCAGAGTGAGAGCTGTGTAAGATTTTAGTGAAATGATGTCCTGTCAGTGTGGAGTGGCACCCAATCAGGCATTCAGAGGAGACATTTGGAGTGAGTTGACAGTCTCATGCACACCCATGACCGAAAACGGTCCTTGGATGAAGGCAATTGTCAATGCAGGGTAGACAAACTGCTAAGGTTAAATATGCGCATTGATCAAGGATGAAAAGGATGGTACGCACTGAGATAGAAAAATATAGGTTTGTAAACACCTCATTAGCAAGGATTGCATAGACCTGACCGGGACTAATTGTAATGCTCATCACAATATAGAGCAGCTGTGAGCCACAACCATTAGTCCTCGCATAGAGAAGAAAAATGGTCCAAAACCCACCTGGAATACAGCATAGACAGCTCCAATGTCTACCAGTAGATATAGGATGTGCCACAGTTTAAATAATTGACGTTGTTGGCTATCCAGATTTCTGTGTAGAAACTTCATGTGTGCCCTGTCATTGCAGAAATTTGTACTAGTTGAGTGAATGTTCAAGAGATAGGCAAGGTCATACCACAATGTCCAGCCAATGAAGGATGTTGCAACAAAGTTGGATATGAATGACAAAATTGTGGTTGTCAAAGTAAGGAAAACAAAAGTTGCGCTGTTGGATTGTCTGTCTGCAAGGAAGACACCAGGGTTTGACTCGTAAATTGACAGATAGGTAAGTGTGAAGACTATTTGGTAGTATGTCAACATGCGCAGGTTATTGGTCAAGGATCCCACACACCAAGAGTACATAAGTAGAGTACTATTGAAATATATAGTACCCAGCGTCGCCTTTCAAAGATGACCCATGCACGCCATATGATAAACGCATCATTGATGATTGGCTAAGCCACAATTGCCAAGGATAGATCGTGAACTTGGAAGTGGAATATCACGTACAGAGATGAATTCAAGCCAGGTGTTGATTACATCCCATTTTGCATATATAGCAAGGTTGTAGTTCAGACGTTGGGAAAGTGATGGCATGTTGTATTGGAACAATTGATATTCAACCATTGAAGACCCAAAGCTTGCCACCAAATGACTGCTGTATGTGACAATACCAAGGCAAATGACTGCTGTTTGGCATCTAGAACGCCAAGTCTTAGTCTGATGCCTATGACACTTGTGATTAGAATGAGGCTATGTGGCCTTTCTCAAATTTGTCACACTTAGCAGAAGAGTAGGCAGCTGTGACTGCAATCGGTACTAGTATTCCTGAGAATTATTCAATATGCGGCATTTACATTGAGAGAAATGGTGTACCATAAGACAAGGGGATAGTTACTGCCTGTATGATCCCATTACTTAGCAGATCTTGTCCTATATTCTGGATAATTTTCTGCTCTTCAGGCGTCATAATGAGTGCAGATAGTAGAGCACGTAATGAGAGTGAATAGCTATGGAAGTGACTGTATGAGCTAGTAGAGAGGACTGATGGGGTTCTAGCTTGCATCACAATGCTGGATAATATATAGTAAGATACCCCTTGAAACTAGTTGAAGATCAACTTAACTTAGAATGTTCGTCAATGTTACACTTTCATATCAATCTACTAGGATCAATTGTGGTTTCAGCTGAAAGGGTGGACGGACATACCATTATGCCGGGCGCATCATCGAGATTGCAGGGTGATTTCATGGGAGACTTTGTGGAGATTTCATGGAGATTTGATATGTTCCCTTGTTGTTCTGTTTCAGTCCAACAACATTGGCCGTCGGTCTATCGGTCCCAGCATTGTTGGCGAATTTATTATTTCTGCGCCACGTTTTGCGAGCCGGCAATCACCGGCTGAGGATGCAAGAAATTATACACCAAAACCACCATTTCAACTAGACCAGTCCCTCTACGAAGACAAACTCAAGTTGTAATAAATTCTTGCTCGCTGGTTACAATGAATGGTTACGAGTCTAGGTTTCAACGGACATTTCAGTGGTCAGGTTGAGAAGGATAGATACATTTGGCTGTTGACTCAGCATCGGCCTTTAAATCCGGCTTCTGATACTTCTCCGCTGGTTCCTGTTATCAATTTTCCAAAGTACGTCATTTAAGCTCACTTCTGTGATGTTGTATCATGCTATGCTCCGCGATTACACAAGCTGCAAGCTCGTCGTCTGTGCATTTTCCATGCTCGCGCTCCTCTCCCTTTCTCTGTCCATAACTCATCCTTTTCTTTCCTTCTAGTGATGTACATAGGTACAAACCTACAATCTATTTATCTAATATCCAGCCTGCCACTTCTAAACTATCGTACCTATTTCATAATTGTGTTCCATAGATGCAGGTCTTGATTTTAGCTCGACGAAGGATTGGTCATGGCGTCAGGAAGGACAATTTCGGCTCGAATTGGACATTTGAACTCAACAGACACACACTTAATCCAGGCAGTATGGGCAAAATGACATACTCAAGTCCGTGTTCTACTTCCTCACAAGCCTAAAATTTTAGACCCGCAAAAGAGTCGCTCGATTTCCATCTTCATGAGCCTTTACGACGAATTTTCGAATTCTTGCGATGCTTGGAATACATCCTCTAGGATCCCTTGCATATCATCTATATGCATCAAAACCTGGTTTGCCTTGACTGAGAGATAATCTGAGGACCACATGAAGACGGATGCGGTCTCGGGACGGACTTGGTAGCCAGCATACCATCATCTTCCCCCACCACGATGATCTTACCAAATGCTTCGTTATTGTTCGCTGACCCCGCTCATGAATCTGGAATGGAGCAGATGGCTGATAAGCCATCAAAACAAAGAGTAGTCCGTAGTGGCCGATTCTTTCGACCCAGTAGTGGAATAGCCATTGTAAAGATTGATAATACTCGCTGCTGCTTTGGAACTGACGCTTTTTGGGAGGACTCCCTACGCAGTTCTACCACCCTGCATGTTCAGGAAGCCGGTTAAGCTACCAACGAAGTTTGTGATCATCCGCCGTTCTTTCATAAAGCCAGAAGACGGTACGTCGATTTTCATGCGAGGATCCATGGAATAGGAGAAATGCTGGCTCTTCATGAACATTTTACGATTTCGTGCTTTGATAACGAGACATGGGGTCAGATTGACATAGCAGAGGCGATGAAAGGTGTCTCGTGAAGCCTGAGGGGAAGCAATGGCGGGCGGCCAGTCCGTAGAACGCCAAGCAGCAGACAACAATTACACATACAGCCCTCGCGGTCATAGTATCGCTGACATCCAACAAGAAAGTGCACAGGCGAGAAAAAGAAAAGAGCAGAGAAGAAATGTCGGAATGTATGCAAATATTTAAGGACGTTGTTCATCTTCCATTTCTCAATGCGAGTGGTGCATGATATCTCTCGTAGCCCCTGGGATTGATTAGTTCTCCGGATTTTCTGTGGGTAATCCCTGGTCAACTCAGGATCAACTGTTGGACCGATATGACGCAGCCTGAGAGAAGCGCAGACTCGGAGAGCGAGACTGTACTCGAAGCTCGAAGGTGCGCGGAGAAAACGAAAGAGCATTGGTACATGAATCTAGGAGGGGGGAATAGTTAGCTGGATTCTTGTCTGCTAGACAGACACCATCAGAGAGATACTTGTATCCCGTTGAAAAGCGGTAAGTTGTCCAAGGTTTGTCATGAGTTATGGCCGGTGAGTTTATCCATACTGGGAGCCGTCATCAACCCCGAAATCTAACACACCCCAACAAAGCGACTCCGGCCACCGCCAGCAAAAATGAATGTGAAGACCCCAGGTACTCTTTTCCTTATAGTTTTGCGCTCACGAAAAAGAATGTCGCAACCGTTGCATTACCATCACACTCAGCCTCAGTATGTCCACTATACGGGTCCACCAGGAACTGCCATCCCCGCACAGATAATCAATGGGAACATTGGGATCGCGCCTCAAGATACCACACACCACCCTCACACGCCCCAGTCTCAGTCTCAGCCACAGCCGCAGGCAAGCACATCGACACCCCTTGTCGCGACGGGCGATTGGACCAAGGATCTTGTTCACCTTGCCAAAACAGCCGAGCTTAAGTACGTGTTTCCAGTGTACAATGTTGATGCCCTGTTTTGTCGCGGACAGGATGAATGTATCGATGGTTGCCCAACCTAACTCGTCTTTGACAGGAAACACGCGTTGACGCTCCAACTGCATACAGCACATATCTTGTCGGCACATGCATCGCTACAGGAGAAGAGTAGAGTCATCCAGGATATCCGCGAGCAGAGGAACAAGTGGGTTTACTCATATTGGATAGAATTGGTGCTAAATTTGTCATGGGCAGGTTGGACAGTGAACGAACAAAGCTTTTGACTGCACTAAGAGAAGTGCGTGGTACACCTTGTTTCGTTAGTGTGCTAGACTCAAAGAGTTGTCAGATAAACGAAGATCGAGACAAGGTCAGTTGATTCACCAAGTTTACGTCCCATAGGCCCTAAACCAACTTCAAAGGCTGACCTGATGGAATCAACAATTGAGAGAGAGTTAGTCCCCCCTCAATTGATATGTCTCATAATATTATCAATATATTGACTTTCTTCGCTCTCTTTCTAGATGTAGTGAAATTCGAACCAAGATGAACACACTCACTGAGGGCGAATATGCTGTTGCGAAGAGCGATGTCGATCGACTACGTCAAGAGCTCGGACAGCCGCCACTTCCAAGTCTCCAGAGCATCTTGGATGAAAAGACAAACCAGTGAGTGTCTCGAAATCCATCTTCCATTACTTTCTTTCTCCCTCGAAATTCCAAAATCTACAATCGAACCATCTCACGGCTAAGTTTTGTCGTATTCGCGGCCCATCGCGCAGTTTCCCCTTCTTCGGTTCCGGTAACGCCTTGATCACAGGCTGTCTTTGTGGCACTGGAGAAGCCAACAGTCATATATAGCCACTTCTGGCCACTTCTGGCCCCCGCACTTGTGGCGTTGACACACGACACGGCACCCGGCGTTACTGAACACCTGTACTTGCTATTTTGTCTTGTTTCTACTCATAGCTCGTGCACGTCTCCCGCAACTGCACTCAAAGAGAGCGTACACGTCATCGTCATCAATAGCAACTAACAGCTTATTTGATAACTGAGAGCTAACTGTTTTTGTGACCCTCACCAGATATCTAAATGAACGACGGCTATTAGGGAATGAGTCTCAAAATCCTGGCAACTCGGCCGCCGCAAGCACGTCGGGGACAAAGCGCCCGTCGGTGGAGGTAGCTAGCACGAGCGCGGATCCGCATATGAACAAGCGACCAAGAGGACGGCCCAAGGGCAGCAAGAATCGCAGCAAGGAGCCGGTAGGGGCTGACGGCAGTCCTATGTAGCTGACGGCCCCGTTGGCTCCTTGCCTCGTGTTCGGGGCGTATCGTTTTGTACTTATACACTTTTTCTTTTTGATGCGTATGCACGGGCTTGAGGATGGGAGTGGGAGTGGGGAGATGAGCCAGTGGTAGGGAGGGGCGTGGGCGCGGGACCGAGATTGTCTTTGTCCATTGGGAGGCATTGGGTTGTCAAATGCGATAAGCCGGGTATTTCTTTGTTCCATCCCAGGTTAGGTCATGCAACCTGGAGTTGCGAAACGCGGGGCGGGACTCTGACCGAACTCTGTTGAACGTTCGATTTGGGGACACGCATCTCCTGCGGTTGTCTGACTGTTAGGAGTTGGACTGATCGTCGGTCTGGCAACGTCTCATTCCCCTACCCCGATGGCCTTTGGACTTTGGAGCAGCGGCGCAGGCGCGAAGTTGCACACGGTTCCACGAATGGTTTACTTAGTGGACAACCTTGGCTCGTCCCTTCCAGGTCGACCCCATTACGATGTTCAATGGGCACTGCGGCCAGCCAAGCGCTGCTGTACATAAATGTGATAGTGACTGACAGGACCGGACAATACCATACCATATGTGTTATGTATCATACACTCGTTTCATTCTTGTACTTGTTCCACTTACCTTGTGCTTTTCTTGTGTAGAACTAGAGAAAATTATCGTCATCGTATCACTCGTGATTGTGACGTATATAATACATTTGCTCTAGAATCTAGGCTAGTTCGTGTGTTCTACATGTCTAGCCCCATTTCGAAGGTTCGCACCATTTCATTATTTCGTTAGCGATGTCATCATTCGGATATGCACCCTCAAATTCGTTCTCGGCTCTCATGTTATCCTTCCACCGCCGCCAACCACGCGTTTTGTCCTCTCTGTTGTTGACATCCGACCTCAGCTATCACGCGAATCCTTTATCCTTGTCTTTTTTGTTCTTGGTCGAAATTGTTGATCAATATACGCCTACAGTTGTACACATCTATACTGCGCCCGCCGCTCACAACCATCATCCCATTTGCCCCTCCCCTTGTTCTCTTTTGTTCTGCAAACATATCTTAGGTTATCCAGGTTACGAACTATCGATCACGTTCGCGCACTGCGGGCGCCTAATACCGTATACGACTGATGATCCCTCCGAATTGCATTTTTAATTTCCCTTCCATCAACTCAGGCCCTCGATGGATCGATGGATCGATGGATGTTGTTTTAACTGTGTAGCTGGCCATGATCAGCCAGATAAGGCATATGTATCGCATGTCTTGGAAATCCGATGAATAGGATTTATATCACTTCTCAAATGATCTTCGTACACGGCGACAGACACATGCACTGCATTCAAACTTCAATTACACAGCGTTGGGAACTACAACAAGAAATATGTCCCTTCCATCAGATTTCGTCCCGCGGCCACCAGCGGAATTCTCGTGATGGCTGATCCTCCCCGTTTTCACGTTCTGGGCATAAAAACGTCCTCGAGCATTTGTGTCAAGTTCATCAAGCAAGTCAATTCGGATTGCCACCGGCAGAAGTATGAACTAGAGATGATTCTGTTCCCTGAACATCTGATTGTGCTACACAGGTGCCCACGATTTCAGCGTGAACACTATTATTGATAGATAAGATTGTTCAATACCTTCAGGTTCCAGCCGTCATGCGCCAATTGCTGAACCATTCCTTCATTCAACTAAACTCATCTGCATTCATGATGTTGTGATACATGAGATCTGCGAACCCGCCGTCGAAGGTCAACAACCTTAGTACGAATATCCCATGATCTTCTCCACAGGCGTTCTTCTCCTTCCCTTGTCCGTGTGCCAGATCGAATTGCAAACCTCAGTCCATAGTCCCACCGGCGGTACCATGTGAATATGAGTCAAATCATCCGTGTGTGTGTGTGTGTGTGTGTGTGGCAATTTGCAATTGGGAAGCTCAAAACTTGGAAGGGTCTCTATCATATCGTCCAATTATCGAAATCGAAAAAGGCTGAAGACGATCCTTCCCCACTTCACATCGGAATCTCGTAGCCTATAAGTGAAGTTCAGCTGTGATATAAGTAGTGCAGAAGGGGCGCGAATAGCGAACGAGAACACCATCACGCGTCTTCGCAGACAGGTGTCCGAGCGCCGCCTGCCAAACTTGGGATCAAAATCGTCTGATTAATTCGGCCAGAACGCGAACGACCCATCCGACGACTTATCAGCTCTTATCAGCTCTCCTCATCAGCCTTGCGGCGCGCCGGGTGATTTCAACTGATTTGTCGTCATGCGCCAGTGAGTATTTCCTCGAGCTGGAACAAAAATATACCTTATGTGGTTTATAGTGTGATTTAGGCGCCACTGTCAGTACTATGCCTATACCACGTCGAGTCGTCAAGTTGTCCGAGCAATGCGTATATGGCAGACCAGGTAGACAGGAAGGACACAGCCTGAGGATCACGCTTCACACTATGTAGAAGCTGAGGGGTAATGAAGTACTAGGACAGCGGACAGCAGATTTGCCTACTTTCGCGGGAATTAAGAGGAAGCCTATTCGAGGATCATGATCAGCCGCCAGTGCGGGGAGAACCAAGAAGTATCTAGTCTAGGCGAGCCGGATCGGGGACGCCGGTACCGATGGACGAAGTTGGCGTATGTCACTTTCAGGACGGCATATACTTAACATATAGGAGTTCTGAACTTTCTTTTTTTGGCGCCAGGCTCTGGGTTGGCAGGAATGGAATTCTTGAGAGCCAGGGACTCCATGGACGTAGACGTGATTGTCTTGGTCGAAACTCCTGCCGTCCAACAGGAACGACGATACCCTGGGCTGGAAAGCTTTGACCATACGCTTGATGAAATAAGCCACATTCTTGTTCTCTAACAGTGAGTAGTGCCTGTTATACATAAGACCGTCTTATTAGCGAGTAATGTTTTGACGTCGGGAGACCATCAGACTCGCGTTCGAGAGCCAGAGTGCAGTGGTATCCATAACGGTACGGAGTGGATCTTTGGGAAGCTGGGGGTACAGACCGATAAGCATCATCCTTCCAAAAATCTTGATGAGGGGGTGGCAAATGTCTCGGCTGTAGTCACCACCAGGTGGATTGTATGGGAAATGAAGGGCAAAGTAGCAAAGTGGAAGCCCCAAAAACCCACGCGTGCACTGAGCGTTCACGCTGACAAGGACAAATATATATATATGTCCAAGGTGCATGCGGTACATATCTCCAGATAAACGTATTTGGAATTCATTCCTGGTATGATCGCGCCTCTTTAGGATCACGTTCGACCCATTGTGATCCCAATTCAGTCCACGAAAGGGAAATAATTCAACTGATACTTCAACTGGCCTGATCCTGAATTCCGAGGTAAAGTATTGAAATGACAGCCCCAAAGGTCCGCGCGGGCCTCAAGTCGTGGAGAGACAATGGACCGGTCAACGTCGGTGGAATCAAGCTAATTTCAACCGTGTACATTGCAAATTTATGCATGATTAGTAGATCGCCCACATACGAAGTGATAATTCCGGATTATCGTCCATGTCCTGATTAAAGGGAAATATTGTGAAGTGAGAGATGGTTTTTTGTACTGCTATTTTTGAATAGTGGATTAGCGAGAATTTGTGGGAGGGTAGTATCGGCCTTGTAATAGTCAGCAATGGATGACTGAGCGAAATAGTGTGTTTGTTCGGGATTTGTGATACGGTATTCCGAAGTCATGGAAGTGCTAATGTCTGCTGATGTTTGTCCGGAATAAATGGCCGACCTGAATTTAGCCAAGGTCATGCCTAATATGGATAGAGGCCTTGTGTTGGACCTTAGTAAGAAAGGCGTTATGATTGAAATAAATTATCAATTTGTGCCTCGACAATCGCGAGGCTATACATGGAACAATAATGTATTGCTGCATGAACAATAGCTATCACCTGAGCACTTGGGAATAACGATAAGTTGAACCCGATAAAAGTGTGCGAAGGCGATACACTCGGAAAGGAACATGATTGACGTGGTAGGGCCATGGGAACCCGCTTCCAGTGTGACGACTGCGCCGTAGGCGGAGGAAACTGTAAGACATGGGCAGCAACGGGGTGCACAGCAAGTTGTTAGGCTGATGATACGGGGCTCAGCTTGCTGGCCGAGTGAATGCGTGGAGGACGGGGTTGAGGTGGGTGCCGAGCCACAGAGTTGCCGCGGCAGACCCGATTTGGAAGGAATCGAGTCAGGTTGCAACCCAGTTCGTACGGACGGTTTGTCAGATCCTTTGTCAACCGATCGCATCGCTTCCATTTTGGGCGACGTCTTTCCTTAGCTCTACCGGTTTTCTTTTTTCGCATATCGGCTCTCTTTGCCCCCGAATCCTTTATATATCCTCCTCAATTCCAACGCAAATGTCACTCGTCCGCCCCAGTCTGCGCACATGTCCCTGTCCCCGTACTCGTCTTCTTCGTCCTCCTCCTCTTCTTCTGTCCACCACGCTAGTCTCGTCGACCCCTCTAGGCATTCCCCTGCTCTCCTTGAGCTCATCGACATCAAGATCACTCGTAGTATCATCGGTGCGTTGCGGTGGCTCACTGCATTCTCTTTGTTCACTGACTCATCTGTGCTTTCAGAGTATGTGGTGGACTGTGTAGTGGACACAGTTGACTTTGCCATGGGCCGCCCCTCTTCAGTGCGCGGTCGTCCGTTGTCTCGTCGCCCGGAGCATGCCAAATTCACTACTTTCGTCACAAATGTCATCACTCGCGCTGAAGTCTCCACTCCAACACTCCTCGCCACACTTGTATACATTGACCGTGCCAAGCCACATCTACACATTGCGTTGGAGGAGTGGGCACTGGAGCGAGTTTTCCTTGGTGCACTGATTGTTGCTTCCAAGGCATGTTTCTCTCTTTCATTCATTCCGCCTTGACAGCTGATTTGATTCATTAGTACCTGAATGATTCTACTCTGAAGAATGTTCACTGGGCGCTCTGTACCGGAGTTTTCGGCAAGAGGGACGTTGGTCGTATTGAGCGCGAGTTCCTTGACGTCCTCGACTTCCAACTCGGTATTACAGAGGATGATCTCCTTTCGCACCATGACGGGCTTTCTGTTGTCGCCCTCTCATCTCATCCCCACCGCGCCTCTCGTACCTTCGTGCATCCTCACGCTCGTCGGTCACATGTGCAGCATGCACAACCCGTCCCCGAGTTGGATCCCTCAAGCCCCGAGTCTTCATCACCAGGGTCTGACTCTCCTCGCACTCCGTCTACCCTAGCATCATCACCGGCTTACCCTCCTATGCACAAGGGAGCACAGCCCCAGCACTCCTCGAAGACCCTCGAACTTCTCCGTTCATTCCCCATCATCCCGGTACCTGTACAGGCACACCAAACTCATAGCCATGGTAGATTCTCATCACACGACGCGCATGTTCAACTGCCCACACATCTACGAGCATGAGGTCCTTTGGTGACCGTTCTGGCCACTGCATCACTTCTCTGATTTTCTTGTCTCGGTTTCTCTCAAAAATCTCGTGGGAGGACATGACATCCAGTATAATTATTCTACGTTCTCAGCATCAACGACTCACATCCATCTTGTTCCTCGGCGCCTCTCATCGCGTTTCATCTGTTTTGACTCAAGCTCCAGCTATCTTATTTGTTTCTTGTACTTCCGCAACGCCATCATCATCACTGTCACCAACAGCATTTGCATCGTCTCATTCATCGCATCCACTTTCACCTACACTAGTATATTAGTCTAAAATCTACATACATACTCTTATATAGTTATACATGATACAAGTTTCGAATGCCAACAAACTATTTCAAGCTATCACACCCGAGCGCTTGCTTTGACAGTGTCAGTGTGAAATTCTCCCCAGTGTGATATTTATATATTAGTTGGTTCTTGGTGATATTAGTTCTGACAACCAGTGACACGTAGTACTACGCTTGTGGCGATCCATGAATGCTACGTCGGTTAGACAACATGCAACGAGGCGCGCCCACTGCTACACTAACACCCCTTAGTAAAAAAAAATGCTACCACCGGCAACCCTTCAGAACTGATGCGAGCGCATGAGTCAACGGTCGTCACGAATGACTCTCACATCCTCATGGCGTGTTTCCACGAATTTCCGCGAAGATCGAACTACGAACACGAGCTCTCCATATCATTTCATTGACTTGACTCGTCATCGGCGCGGGTACCGCGACCGGTGACCAAATCGGATGCGATGCCACATGCAGAACGAATACAACCGGCACTCTACTGACTCTATAAGCCAAGTGTGATCAAAGTGAATCAGCAATTTGAACTCGTCGGGACGCCGCCCACGATGACACCTCCCGCACTGAACGTGATTTCTATAGAGTTGGGAACCTTTGCAATTGCGCTCAGATGATCGGAGTCAGCGAAATTGTGTAGGGCAATGGTCGTGGGTACACTGTCCCTTCGGATCGCCGCACAAAGTCAGAAGTCATGAATTTTTTTCCGAGTCCCGATCACGCTTTGATCATGATCATGTCATTGTCATTCAATATTTTTGAGGGTCGTATGAGGTGGACTTGGCTAACGCAGCACACTTGGCGTCGTACGACGGGTTGAGGAATCTGGGTAATACATTCTACATTTCTAATCAGATGTATCCACATGCTCAAGCGCTCACTATTCAAGGTCATTGTGGATCATGGCTCCACTTCCTAGTCCGCCCCCAGTGTTCGATTGATTCGTCGAGTTCAATGTACTCCAAATACGGGAGATTACGGTAGGACTGCTCAAAGAATGTGAGATGATATGCACACCAACTTTCCCGTGCGCTCTTTTCGTGGAAATCCAGGACCAACTATACTTATATGGTGGCCCTCGGACGGCTCATCCGTCCACGTATAATAGGATCGTCGTCTTGATCAATGATTACGCTACTGCTAGGTTCATACCGTACGTATATGCCCCCAAACCTTCGTCGAGGAGCTCAGCTCAGCTTCGAGAGCTTTGACAGAACTTACTCTGGCAAGTGCTCCGAATCCCGGGTCACCCTGCTCCGCCGACATGATCTCAAGTGGGGTGATCTGATCTCTTTCCTTTCATCTCTCGTCGACTTCCAGGAAATGGTAATCACGCCGATATCATTTGGCCCATCTCGCATTGTGCTCTTATTATGATAAGGATCATTTACGGTACCCCCTTGGCCCCGCTTGACACTTACACTTACCTAGTACATATGCATCCTTGTGGGACTTGTAGCTTAGGCTATTTTCATTTCTATGGCCCACCCTCGCTATTTCGCTTACAGATGGATGGAAAACATCATTCAAAGTCAAAGTTCTGGAAAATTTTAGGTTCGCGTTAGACCGCATGCAGACAACTTTGCCCCGCATCTCCCGCGACATGAGAACGAAGCTCGGAGCTAAGGACCGATAAGAGCACTAGCTGTGGGCAACTTTCGGTCGTCATTCCGGCATTCTTCTCTTCCCGTCTTCAGCGCGAGAGCTGCGGCAACAGCCTCATGCACGTTGGTGTATTTATGAAGTCCGGTGTTGGGTATGTTGTCCTTCTGGTTTCATTCCATCAAGAAAGTACGGCAGTTGCATCATGATGTCAATGGTTTATGGCAACCATGGATGTAGTCAGAGTTCTTTGATATATCAATAGGCGCCGGTTTTTGAATGTTAGGGGCTGATACATTAATGTATAGACGCACTGGCCCAACACATTCATGGGTCAAGCGCTAGGTGACTTTGCCTTATGCACGCTAAGCTCTAGCTCATGTAGCACCATCCACTTGATATCCTAAGTACCGTATGTATCGCACTTAGCCTTTAAAGTCTAATATATTCATGAAGGATACTGATGACTCGTTTTCCCGACCAATCGCTTCAATGCTTAGCTGTGGAAGTAGTGCGGATCCGGCCATCATGGGACGCGTTTTTTCATCTTCCATTTGCTTTCACAGCTTTCCACGAGTGTGTATCGCTTCTAGCAATAATGGGTGTGTATCTGCGCAACAGCTTCATTTTCTCTGTGACGTGTTTGCGCCTGAGAGATAAGATAAGAGGGAGAATGGTTTATGTCACGCGACCGCGTCATGATCACGTCGCTGACGCGCAACTCGAATCGGGCCAGTTGATATTTGGCCCGTGCCTGGCGCCAAATAGCAATTACAGCTGGATCGGGGCGAACTGTATCGCCACCAATCTTTTGATCTTCGACTTCACCTCATCGTGATTTTGAATACCGTGAAATTATCTGTCCCCGAGCTCACCCGGAATTCGCATGATAGTTTCATGTAAACACCCTCATTTTCACATTTCAGAAACATCGTACGTGTATTCATAACGAATCAACTCGGATCTCTGAATTATGCTAATGGGAGAACTCGGTGAAAAGCAGGTTGAACTAACCGCGTTTCATTGGAGAGCCTGTGGTTACCAGCGGTTACCCCCCGGATGAGACGGATTGCAACGCAAAAAAAACGCTTGGGTCAGCCTAATTTGACCTCCTGGCTGATCGTTGTCCTCCGCGCTTCTGAATACTTTGACGAAGCCTTACCTTTGCTATCGGCGTTAACAACAATCATTGCTACATACACAGAAGAAGTTGACTCATACTTATGAATCGGCCGTTGCTGAGTTTCTTGGTCTACTTATTCAACTCACTTGGACGTGCGGTTACTTTACAATGACTGATCCTTACTTCCCGGCGTTGATATCGGAGGTATACCTTCCAGGTCCCTGCAGACAGAGATAGCCATTGCAACACGTGCGCTCATTGCTACTTGTGTGCCTGACCGTTTTCCCTCAGGCTGTAAGGCTTTTGGAACCCTTAGTGCCCGCGTTTGTGGACTTTATCAAGCACTGTGAGTTGGCCGACGCAGTCGAATTAATGGCTGAAATTGGTCAAAACCCTACTCCCTCGTCAATGTACAATAATTCGTACATCAGGTTTCCGATGGCCGTCTGAGTCTCCCGACGATCAAGTTTTTTCAGGCCTGTCTGTTACCACCATGTTCAGCATGTCGCCTGTCTTCATGATATGTCAGTGCGATCGATCGAGCGTTGAGGTACGTATTACACTGTATTTCCACGCCTTTCAAATAACAGGGCTCCTCTGGAGTGAGTGTTTGATACTCAATAACCATCTGAGGTGATCTGACGACGTGCTATAGTCTAATTTAGCGCTCTTACAGCCCGCCTAGCTCAATCGGCCAGAGCGTCAGACTTTTAAGAAA
>JABAKA010008118.1:12992-26676 GCA_018857285.1 Termitomyces sp. Mi166#008 | reverse complement strand
TTGGAAGCTAATGCTGCATTACTCTGGAGTGGCAGACTGTTCCAGCAATATGTGGTGGATGCATGGGCTTCAATTGAGCAATCAAAGCTCAACTGGGTCAGATTAAATCAAAAGAAGATCAGAGCTGAAGTCTATCAAGGAGTGGTTGATGCTGCTGCTGAAGATGAAGAGTTGGCCCAACAAGGCCATTGGATTATCCTTCCTGCTTCTCACACTGGAAGTGAACAACATATGCAACAATTATTCCAGAATCATCACCATGACTGCTAATTCGAATTGGCCTGAAGTTCAAGAGGCTCTTTTAAAGGAACCAGCAGCTTAAAAAGGAGAGTGGAAGAAAACAAGGCCAAGTTCAATGCTGTCATAGACTCTTGTGAACAACAATGAGGAAATCTCAGCAAGAGGATGTGGCAAAACCTTTGTCTGCAATACTCTAGCTGCTGCTGTTCATGCCAATGAAGATGTTGTATTGTGTGCAGTATCATCTGGGATTGCTGCCTTACTACTAGAGGGTGGCAGAACTGCTCATCCCAAGTTCAAGCTTCTCATTCCTGCTCTAGATATATCCATTGCCAATATCAAGAGAGGAACTCATTTGGCTCAACTCTTGCACCATGCTAAAGTCATCATCTGGATGAAGTCTCAATGCAACACAAGAATGCCATTAAGTCTGTAGATTGTGAGTTTAGAGATGTTCTGGATAAAGATGTTGCCTTTGGTGGAGTTACTGTGGTTTTTGGAGGGGATTTTCAACAAACTCCAGTTATCCAGCAAGGACTCAGACAGCAATTGATTGCTGCTTCACTGAAAAGAGGAAGACTTTGGGAGCACATCAGAGTCCACTACTTGGTCCAAAATATAAGACTGGATCAGACTCCAGATAATATTGCTCATACAACTTGGTTATTGGATATTGGTGCTGGAAAAAACCTGAGGCCTGGAGAAATGGTGAAACTTGCTGAAACCATGATCTGTAATGACAATTCTATTGCAGAATTAGTTTCTTCCACTTATCCTGATATTAATCATCATCAAAATAATCAGTATTACTTGGACAGAACTATTCTCTCCAACAAGAACTCTGATGTAGAGGATATCAACTCAGAAGTTCCAGAGAAATTCCCAGGACAAGAATCTTGCAGAGTGCAGATTCTATTGTGTCTGATGACAGGAATGCTAATGGCCTTGCATTGTATCCTATGGAATATCTCAACTCTTTGAGAGCCAGTAGCTTGCCTTTGGCTAAGCTGGCCTTGAAGGTTGGTGTTCCTGTTATGCTCCTCAGAAATCTGGATACAAATAAAGGACTTTTCAATGGAACAAGAATGATCACCACTCACATCAGCACCAGGGTCCTCAGATGCTGTATCATCAGTGGAGATGCCAAGAGTTTGCAGAATCAATTGTTTTGATTCCAAGGATCAACCTTGATGCCTCTGAAGAGGACTTGCCTTTTCCATTGTGCAGGAGACAGTTTTCAGTTTAATTGGTCTTTGCTATGACTATCAATGAGTCTCAAGGCCATCAGTGAAAAATGTTGAATTGGATCTTTGATCAACTTTATGTTGCACTTTCTCAATGCACATTAGGAGATCATATCAAGGTGATTTTGTCACCAGAAAATACATCATGGAAAACTGCCAATATTGTATATCAAGAAATCCTCAATGGTTTACAAATGTAAGTGTCACTTTTGATAAAATTACTTTTTATTATTAACCTTTATAAATTCTAGCACCTGACTTGACATTGTAGTTATAATGTACCAACTTAATGTATTTATCTTGAGATTGTAGTTTTTTCTTGACAGTGTAGTTATAATGTACTAACTTAATGTACATAGCTTGAGATTGTAGTTTTTTCTTGACAGTGTACTTACTTAACATTCAACTTGAAATTAGAATATTTGAGATTAGAGTATTTTCTTGATTTTTGATTTGATTTGACTCCAGGGCTGTTAGGCCCCTTCCTTTTCTTTAAAGGGCTAGTTACATGAGAGTATTGTATCCTCTACAGTATGTGACAGGTGCAATTTACAGACACCCTGGCAAGTACTTTGGCCAGACACCTTTTCAAGTGTGCCAGTTACACCTCATAGCCACTTTACTACAATTTGATCCTGCTGTGGTTCATACAGCCCTCGCATTTGAAGTCCTGCACTATCTGCCGCTATTGTGCCTTCCCTACTATACTCATCTTTGGTTCCACACTGCATTCCTGTTCACTTTACCATTGTTGGTATAGGCTTTTTCCAGCCTACCCCATGCCCAGATCCTTCCACTCCCATGGAATTCGGCATCTGCTTGCGCTGTCACTCTCTTGACCCAGCTTCTACAGCTGTGAGCTTTGGACTTGCTTAGCAGAGGAGGACTTATTCCCATGTGTTACCTCAGTGGTTGCCCCGATTCCTCTTCTGTCTTGATGGTTGTTTTCAAACCCACCTATGCTATGGCCTGCCCAGGGCACCCTCCAATGAAGGCACCCACTTACAGCAAGTTTGGTTTACCAGGTACAGTTTTCCCCTCCCAAGCACTGCACTAGGCAATTCTTTCCTTTTCTGTCCAAACAGGAGCATGGTGGTCACAGTGCGTCATCACCCCACATGTCATTGGTGCATCTCATTAGGGCAGCCTGACCAACAAAGCCTTTCAGTGATCACATGATGAGCAGTGGCTTTCCAGCAGCATTGAATAACCCACACAGTGTCTAAGGTGTTAGCCATGCAGGCGCAGCGCATACAAGACCAGGAGTCAAACCCTCAACCTTGCACTTGCCACTCAAGGTCATGTGACCCTTCAGAATGTGATGGTGCCAGCTGAGCCACCATGCCCCCGTATTTTCTTGATAATGTAATGATATATGTATATGATCTTTGAAAATATAAATGTGATATATTTTAGCATCAGTAAAGAGCCACAACTAAACAAAGTGAGGTTGTGGCAGACTGAGCACTGTAACAATATATTTGAGCATTGATAATACATATTAAACACTGTCATCATACAAGCAAGGCTACAACCAAAAGTGAGTTTGTGGCCAGATTAAGCATTGTCATCAGACAAACAGGCTCACAACCAAACAAAGTGAAGGTGTGGCTGGATTAAGCATTGTCATTATAAAAGCAAAGCTACAACCAAACAAAGTGAGGTTGTGGCCAGATTGAACATTATCATCATATATCTGAGGCCTCAACCAAAGGAAGTGAGGTTGAGGCCAGATTAAACATTGTGTTGGTGGGGGGTTTGGGGGTGAATCCTCCAACAAGCTATGGCACAGGGCATAGCTTATATTTCTAAGTGAAACTGTCTTGCATCAGGAGTGTATTGCTGACACATGTAATGGAAAAATTATACAGTAAGAATGGAATGGTAAGTAAATGTTCTTTATAATTCATATTTTGTAATGGTTGGCTTTTACTTGTTCACCTTGTTATAGTATATGAATGATAAGTCATAAAAAGGAAATAAGATGAAAGTTATGTGTTTCTAACATGTAATCAATTGCATCACATCAGGTGTCTTTATTTTGCTATTTTCTGTCTTCAGCCACTTTTGGGCCCATCAATGTGCATGCTTTGCCTCAACACCAGCCAAGAAATCATCTTGGGCCAGTACTGATATACTGTATCTTCTCTCACCTTTACCACCTTCCCAGAATCCTATGAGCACTGCTGAACAATGCCCATACCATCAAACCAAGCCTGCACTCTCTGAACTTACATGCCTTAAAGACTGGGGCCTTTCATCTGCCATGCTAACATCACTCTTTAGCTATTTTGTGTTGGGTTGGGATAGAGATATGAGTGCAGCAGTGTGATTGGTGTTCAGAGTAGCATACATAGTTTACATTAGAATTGTGTATCTACTGACTCTTGCTTTGAACATGTTCTGTTTATTACTTCCACAATGGGTATCTTAAAATGTATCCTGTTCTAATCAAAGTTACTAGCTTAGGCTGGACACTGAGTGATAGCTCTGAATAGAATTACAGCCTCTAACCAGTACCATATACCTTGTCTGGAGTACTGTGACTCTAGTGGTCACTGGACAGGATCTGCCAGGGCACCCTAGCCACTACCTAGCCACTACTGCTAATTCAGACTTTGCTGATGTTGTTTGCCTTGCCACCCACTATTTTCATTGCAAATTGTTTAACTTCACTGCCATGTCTGCACTGGTCAACCTCAGTTCCTTAGTTTGAGATCTCTCTTCAACTTGATATGATATTCACAATTTGCTTCTCCATGATAGGGAGAGCAGCCATGGTAGAAAGGATGACTATGTGGCATCACATCTGCAGTTGCCAAGCATGGAAGAGACAAGAAGGGGAGCTTAGAACAGGCTTGGGTTCAATGAAGGAATTGTGCTTGAATCACAGGTACTTACAGTAAACTTGCAGTAGATCTCCTAGAACAGAGCAAAAAGTTTGAGAAGGCTGTGTTGGATTCTTGAAGACAATATTGTGCAAATGGCCTAATCTCTTCACCCAGTGTCAGAACTCAATCATGATTATTACACTGTCAACCTCATGTCAGGGTGGCACAATGGTCTGTCTTTGTCTTTCTTTATTCTATATAATACCATGAGGTTTCCACTGAGGAATGTTAGAACTCGATCATGGTTATCACACTATCAACCTCATGTCAAGGTGGCACTGTTAAAGGTAAAGGCAGTGAGGGGGTGGGGAGACACAGGAAAGCACAGAGAATAGACACTAGAAACATTTTCAGGTCCACAGAGATGCACACAATGCACCGAACACAAATGACCACAAGTGAGTGTATTGGCTATGATGATAAAAACACACGGAACTACATGGAACTATTTTACAGTATATGTAGATGTTAGAATTCAAAAGGGAGGCACCACATGCTGACACCCCATATTCAACAGGCACAATGGTCTGTCTTCGTCTTTGTTTATTCTATATACCACAATCACTGCTTTGTTACATGGACACATATATTTAGCAATATACTATACAGTGCCCTGAGTCACTTATACTTGACTGAGGGTGAGTAGCTACATTCTGCCATACAAACTATACTAATGTCATACCTACTAGAATATACTTACAGTCATTCTATAGAGTGTGTGCGGTTTAGGATTCTAATACCCAGGTCATGGAATTCTTGAGCTAGGCCAAGAGCGTGGATGAATCACAGTAATACTGAGCAAGATTCCTGTAAGACTTGCATTGTTGTGTATATTGGTTCTAATGAGGCATGTGGATGAACTTAGATTCAGTTGCCTCACTGCTCTATCTGCTGACCGGCCATGGATAATGCAAAGTAATTTTGTCTCGATTGAGGTGACAACCTTGAATATGCCATAGTAAAGCCATCAGTTAAGAAATCTGCAGAACCATGAAATCGGTACGATATGTTCGGTCATCAAGAGACTTCAATTGAAGGTCCGATATTGAGTTTCACGCGTCGCGAACTGGCGTCAAAAATTATCATGTTTCCAGCGGTAAAGGATGCTATCGATGAAGGGTTGTTAAGGGCGCAACCCTCGATAACCTTGTCGTTGACTTCTTCAAGTACCCAAATAGAGCAACAGAGCAGACGTAAGCATCAAAAAATATTAGCAGTGAAGGCATTTTCGTGTCCATACCTCACAACCCCTCCATCATTCTTCTAGTCAGTCGTTTATCTCTTCCTTTACATCGTCCTCGTCCTTCAGACTTGGCTTTCCTTGGACAAGCTCAGTCTGGCTTCTGATACTTCACCCCTCACCTTCCTACTGTTGAGGATACCATAAGGGACCTTCCCTACATGATCGGAAAGGGAGAATCCGACCCAAAGAACTCTAAACTGCTTCTACCCTTCTACCGCTGTCTTGCGAGTGATGCCAACCTGAGCCTGCTTCCGCGGCACCTTGCTTATTTCTCTGTCCTTGGGAGTACTCGGATCTGACTTGGCATCTAAGGACATGCATAGCAACAACAATACTTGTTTCTGTTCTTTTCAAATAACGGATCAGAAAAGTTCATCCGCATAGCAGACCTAAACTCTCAGATTTGAGATTTGAAATTTGATAGGAGTTTCTTTTATGCTCCGATGAGCAAGATTGCCACCCTATGCGCTCACAATCGAGGGCCAAATTGGTCAGCAGTCTGTTATCTGCTGAGTATATTGCTTGGATCTGGGTCTCTTCTCTCGCAATTTGACTGACTGGCGTGGAGTCATGAACGTTCCAAGTACCTTTACAGGTGTATCGGCAACCATGGCTAGTGAGTTGGGAGTTGATGGAGATGAGGCAATGCCCAACCGTACCTTGGAGAGGACCTGGTGGAAAATCGATTGCAGAATTGTGCCAATGATGGGCATTCTACATTTTTTGTCTATTATCGTAAGTTTTCTGCGTCCTTCACACATAGGAGCTTAAGCAACTTCATTGCCCCCCCCCCCTCCCCCCAATAGGACCACACGAATTTCGGCAATGCTCGAATTGCAGACTTGCAACAAGACCTGAAGATGACCAACCAGGAAGTCAGTATGCTGGCAGCATCCACAGCAATTACAAATATCCTTGCATTGTTTCCCGTGACTCTTACCCTAAAGGTTGGCATCCCCCATGTCTGATGGCTGGATTATCTCATGTTTGCAGGTCGTTGGTCCAAATATCATGCTCCCTGCGATGTTAACTCTCTGGTCGATTTCATCTATTCTGCAAGGTTTGTAATCATTGGAAACAAACAACGGAAGGTTCATCTCTTTTGAATAGGTATCACAAAGAACTACTGGGAGCTTCTCATCTGCCGTTTGTTCCTTGGTCTGTTTTCAGGTGTGTAATATCACTAAATGCTCGAAGCAGCTAAACAGACGAATGTAAAGCTGGTATATTCCCGAGTATTGTTCTCTATCTCTCCTTATGGTATCCCCGTCAATATCTGCAAAAGAGGTTGATTTCCCTCTTCTTGATTCTCACATTCACTTTCACCCTATTCTTAGAATATCTGCCTTCCTGGCTATAAGCTTGGTCTTAAGCACGTTGGGTGGCATTCTCGCATACGGTATTATTAAGATGGATGGCATAGGACAGCGTTCGGGATGGGCGTGGATCTTCATTCTTGAAGGCCTCTTCAGTTTTTTGTGTGGCATCCTTGCCTTCATGGTTCTCCCACACTCTCCAGCACATGCCCACTTTCTACATCACAACGAAAAGGAATACATCATTAACGAGCTCCAGAACACCGGAGCTATTGATCGTGACGAGGAAACGGATTCATTGAGTTGGCATGAGATAAGACAGACATTCTTGTTTCCTCAAGTGTGGATGCTCTCTGTGATATCAGCATTTATGGGTACCCTTTATGTTGCCAATTATCTTTCTGCATTCGTGCTTATTTCATTCCAACAGGTGTTGCTGTATTCACTATTCAATAGTTGGTTATATCACACTTCGTCGTTGAGCAATTTCTTACCCTTTCCACAGCTTTTTGCCATCTATTGTCTCTGACCTTGGATATACCAATGTCCAAGCTCAGATCTACAGTGTACCACCCATCGCTGTCGCAGCCGTGTGTCGGTAACCGTGTATAGTCTTCCTGATTGTATAATTGATTTTCTACTAGGGACGTTGTTTTCAGCCTATTTTTCAGATCAATATGGCATGCGTGGCCTAGTTATCATAATTTCTTCCACCCTTGCAACAGCTGGATTAGTCACGTTCCTTGGTTCGTTCACCACTTCTTTCCGTTTATCCATCTCATTGATATTACTTTTCAGTGGTAGAGTCCTTGAATGTGAAGTATGGAAGCCTGTTTCTCATCGTCTCTGGCGTCTATAATGGCTCTCCTGCGGCCTCTACATGGATTGCCAACAACGCTGCTCCATACACCCGTCGGGCCACGGCTACTGCTTTTACATCCATCATGTTCCAGCTGGGTGGTGTTGCTGGTACTTGGCTTCTTGGCACATTTTCGCTACCACCGCGGTACAAGGCGGCCACGATTACACTTCTTATCCTTTCCCTTCTCATAATTGTAATCGCAGGCATCAATATCGCCTATCTCTCGTCCCAAAATCGGCAGAAGGCGTTGATCAGAGAGAACAGTTCCCGTGAAACTGAACAGCCTGGACTTGGTGACCAGTCAGCGTGGTTCAAATACTGCCTCTGATTCTGCGAACTAGTGTAGATATGTAATTTCCGCAGCTATTCTAAGGGCCAAGAAGAATTTTGTGAATTGCAACAGAATCACCCTGTCTATCTGTATAACGGCAAACCTTATTCAGTTGAGATTCGCCTTACCGGAATCGTCGAGCAGTGAGCTCACTTCTACACATTAAGTCGCGATGGCACTGCTGCTGTCGTGACGGCTTTCCGCACCTTCGACAGAAGCTGGCCTCATCCAGGGCTCCGTCCTTACCTCCAATTTCGCTGGCATCTCGCTGAGTTGCTTACATATACTTCCCTTCGTCCATGTCGTCCCAGGGCCAGTGACCCATGATCTCCGCCCGTTCCTCCGCCGACTGGGCATCCGCCAACCCCTTCTCCTTGCTCTTCTTCAACAACGCCACGGCATCCTCGTAGTCCTCGGTCGACACCCAACCGTCCTCCCCAAGGCCGATCATATTCTGGCACGTCGCAAAAAGCATGTCTGCTTTTTCCTGTACTTCATTCAGCTTCCTCGTCTCGCGTACGTCCTCAGCGTCGAACTCGATTGGACACGGCACGTCTCCTCCCCTAAGCGCCTTCCACCTCTCCGTTGCTTGTATTAGCGCAAGCTTCAACTCGAAAGTCTCGCCCTCCCACGGGCTACCAGCGTGTAGGAAAAGACGGCCGCGGAGCGCGTGCATGGGGTCGGTAAAGGCAGCGTAGTGGAGCTTGTTGCACTCCTCCATGCTCGTGACATAGTGGTAATGGACGAGGCGGTCACGGTAGACCTCCTCAGCTCCGGCTCGCTCGGTTCCGTCCAACTCGTCGAAATGCTCTGGTAGCGACGGCGGCGTCATAGATTGCGAGACGGGATCATTGTAGTTCTGGAGGCGCTGGGGGACGCCGGCGAGAAGAAATATGGGCAGGATGGAGGCGTGTTGCCAGTCGAGTAGGCCGACGACTTGGCAGCCGGAGTCGGGCGACCTCGACACGACGATATTGCTCGGCTGGAGGTCTGGATGGCGGATGCAGAAACGACTGAGAGTGGGGTCTCTAGGGACGAGTGACGACGCGATGAGGAGATAAAGGTTCAAGTTCTCGATGTGGGCCGACGGCGACTGTTCCTGGTACTGATAACCAGCCCTCCTCTCGCGCCGGAACGGCAAGAGCGGTTGATCGAACTGCTTCAGGTAAGCAAGTTCCTTGCGGGCTCCTGCTACGAGAGTTGCTTCGGCACTTAGGTCTACAGTTATCGGTTGGTTCAAGGATGTAATAATGAAAAGGCAGAAAACGACGTACAGGGTCCCCGATTCACGTCGAGCTTTGACCTTCTCCCGAACCAGAGAGTCAGTCTTGTATCTGGACCGACGCAGAAACGCTCGTCCTCCAGTGGTATACCCAGCCCCGCGGCAACCTCTCCAAGTCTTTCGTAAAGTATAGGCTCCCGCCAGCGGGAAAAGGCAGCGACATCATACTCGACTCGAGTTGAGTGAACTGGCGGACGACGGAGATAACTTCCTGTTCGCCTAGGCTAGGCCAGACGTCGCTGAGCTTGGAGCCTCGAACGAACTGCATGAAGAAAATCTGTAAGTTTTTCACGAACGTAAACAAATTGACCATCGACCTTTAACATTATCCTCGGCGGCGGCCATCTCGTATTCAAGCTGGCAGATATTGTTCGATCAGTGTTGGGTATCGGCGGGACAACCTGTTCGAGAGCGTATAATCTCTTTGGAAAGAATATGCCCATTTACGCTTATCCCAGGTGGGCGTTGGCTTCTTGTCATCATGGTGAAGGTTCGGTGCTCTGTTATGACCTCGAAGATCCCAAAATGCGGAGGACTGTCTTGACGCGTAATGAGCCGAACCAGCACGCCAGCTATCAGATTGCCATCGAAATTGATCAAGCAAGCCCAGTAATAAAATTCACTATGGTCAACTATCCCTCTATGTACTTCCATGAGCCATCCTTCACATTCAACATTTTGTGTTGGATACGTTTGAATGTTCGCCTGCACCAATCCGCACCGACATTCGACACGGTGATGGCACCCCCACGACGAGGCATGTCTGGAGTAAGTCCGCAACGTACCTGCCGTCCTCGGTTGTGCGAGGGCCTGTATGGAGGAGGCGAAAGCGTATACGGAGTGCGTGTCAGCTTGGGCGTGTAAAGGCCTGTCGGCGTCGAAAAAGCGAAGCTGATGTCTGCGCGGAGGCGGACGGTAAGCGTTGGATTCGATCATGGATTTAGAAGATGTCTTGAAAAGGATATGGCCGACAAAAAAGGCTACCTCTTTCAATTTTGGAAATTTGAAAATCACAAACACCATATGTAACTCATTTTCACTTGCTTAAAAAATCGACTCAATTCTCGTTCCCTCGAGGTGCTACCAGGGTTCGAACCTGGGTTTCGGAAAAGTAAGAAAACTTCAAAATCCCGAGTGATAACCACTACACTATAGCACCTATATTAAGACCTCCTTTAAAACAATAAGACTTGATTATTTCCAGGCAAAACTATCTACCTTCAAGGCCTCGCAAAGACTTCATCATCAATCAAATTTCCTTCCAGACGCGAGCCAGGGTAGTTCCTAGAATATACTCAGTGGCTTTCCAACTACTCATACCCCCCGAACCGAACGAATATCTGATTTCAGTCTCCTTAAAGTTGAGCAGGAGTAGTATTGTCCAAGGTTCGCGTGTAGACCAGAACTTGCTCGTGATCAGGAGAGAGGTCAACAAAATCACCATATATCTGATGATCGTAAAAAAGGGTCGTGAGGGTTCCCGACTTGGCAGAATTAACAATGCACTAGGGCCTTACGAAGTTTGAAGCCCCTTTTTTTAGGAATTGAGTGCGCTGTTATCATCTACAGCTTGTACGGCTGCATTCCACGTCTGATAATCATCGTCGACTCGCATCCATGGATTTCCGGTAGTGAATCCAACATGCGACGTAGCGTCCCACTGAAAAATAGTGATTGGGGACGATTTTGAACGTTAAAAAACACTCGCCTGCTTAGGTACTCGGGCATGACCCCTGGATTTACGCTGGAAATTATCTAACACGTCGGACATATCAGGTTCGACACTCCCTGCTTCTTTTCCTGCGTTCCTCTAAGACCCCAATTCCATGGTGTTAGAAACTGACGTAATGATAGACTTTGCAGGTGGCATACTGATTCCAATAGTTCCGACTCATCGTGTCTTTCAAATATTCCTCGATGCCCCACGACCTTGGAAAATTCTTCAAGCCAAGCTCCTGCCCTTGATATATATACTGTGTGTCTCCGAGGGAAACCTGTAGCATCGCCAGCAGCTTGACGGAGAGGACGTGCCATTCCTCGAAGTTACCGAAACACGAGACAGATCGGCCGTAATCATGATTCTCAACGAAAGTCCTAGTTTTAAAGCCTCTGGCCCATTCAGATTTCTGCTACCGTCCCACAATTTTAAGGAACTCAGAGAGCTTCCAGTCCCGATGCATAAGGAGTTTGAGCTCGTCTCCGATGATGGGCGCATCAAGAGCCATCAACTCAACTGGAACACCATCTGTAACTTTTTGTTGCTAGGTAATACATACCCAGTCAACAAGGAAGCATCAAGGGTGAATGGCCCTTCGCCGACGGTAATCAGATCGCGCCCTAATCCGAAAAATCGTTTCAATTCTACGCTCAAATATGAATCGTATGTCATAAAACTTGCCTGATTAAACCTTCTCGTCCATCTCCTTGAGAAATTCACGAACCCTTGGTCTTATCGGCTCATCAATCCGCTCTTGAAGGGTTTATAGTGGACATACCCATTGGCCCAGAGCTCGGGTCCGAGCTGATGCTCGTTGTTTGGATCGCGAATGGGAGCGTCTGGGAGACCCTCGACCTTTGAAATCAAATCGATTGTATCTATCTGAAACAGGGGATGAATTAGCTGTAGATTTGAGGGGGGGCGGCCGACACACCCGGAAACCATCACACCCTCTGTCAATCCAGATACGCATAAGATCCCACACGACCTGATATACTTCAGGATTCTCTCAGTTGAGGTCGGGCTGTTTCGCGACACAAATCAATGGAGGTAGTATTCCTCAGTCTTTTCGTCATAGTTCCAGGCTGAACCTTAGTCCCAA
The DNA here is from genome assembly GCA_018857285.1 of Termitomyces sp. Mi166#008. Taxonomy (NCBI): domain Eukaryota; kingdom Fungi; phylum Basidiomycota; class Agaricomycetes; order Agaricales; family Lyophyllaceae; genus Termitomyces; species Termitomyces sp. Mi166#008. The sequence goes on along the minus strand of JABAKA010008118.1, from coordinate 14,448 downwards.
GAAGAGAACAAACATCAGTATTCTTCATAGCTGGACAGGAATGCAACGCAGGTGAATACGTACCCTGGTAAACTGATCTCTAATTGTTAGCGGATACTGCTTGCCCGCAGTATCGAACTTTGAGGGTAGCCAAATATACCAGTCACGTTTTGGATTATCTTTACTCGACTTTGATTGCACAAACCACTCATGCTAGAAATTCCAGAATTGGGGGGGCGTCGAAGGGTACAAGAAACCGGAGTTACCAACCTTATTAGACGAGTGATTGACGAGGTCCATCCTTTCAGCGCAAGTCGGCATGTTCAACGACTGCAGCGTGCCTCACATGAGCTTCATGCCGCGGTCGTGCATCTTGATGAGATTATCCCAATCCGCAAACGTCCCGTATCTCGGATCGATGTCACAATAATTCGAACTTACGAGAATCAGCACATTCAGTACCAGCATGACTACAACGAGGCGAATATTTCCAATACTCACGTATCGTAGCCCATATCCGCTAAGGGCGATCGATATATCGGAGAAAGCCATAGGACATCTGCACTGAGATCTTTCAGATAGTCAAGCTTCGCGCGAATGCCGTTGAGGTCGCCGATGCCATCACCGTTTGAGTACAACGCTTTTCCACCACGCTCGCTCAACGTTGTCGGTCTCGGTAACAGACGCATGAGGCATGTTAAAGTTGAGATACGAAGCAAAGAGCCTGAGATTAGAAGTGTTCCAATCACCCTACGGTATTTACGCAGGTCTGCATGATCGATCCGAGGATAGTATAAATTACGTCCACACGAGGCGCCCCTATGATTAGCATGAATCGCCAAGAGTATAAGGCGCTGGAGCTTGAATATTGGACACAATGTTTTTGTGATTTGTTCATTGATTCGTTCAGGTCAAAGTCGACGATATATGACCTAAGACTAACAAAATCAGAGGCGCACAACAGGAGTGCCGACTGTCGAGTGATGAGCATGCTAGACGAAAGGAACTCTTGGCGCATTGCCTGCGCGAGAATGGTGTTCTATGGTTGAGGAACTACTGTAAGCATCTTTATACCAAGAAACTCACACGTCGTGCAGGCCCCAAGCATCTTGAGCTTCTTGAAAATTATCTATCAAGACCAACGAGGCTGCCAACGTACGGGTGAGAGCCGATTGCACGTCTCCAGAGCTAGGAGGAAGGAGTGTACGAGGCGTCAAGTATGCCTCTCGCTTGATTTCATTCGTTGAACCGGCGCGCTGCGATAACGGTGAAGCTTGAAGAGGTACTACCGCTACAAGATCAAATGGAACGCGATACAGGCCCGATCAGAGGCAATTATAGGCTTGTGGGCAAAACTTTGACAGGGAAGCTCACATGACTCAACACCTCACCTCAGTTATCCTGACTTCATATCTCACCCATCTCCATCCTGTTCCAACATTGTACTTCAATGCACATGCACCGCAAGCCGTCCGTA
>JABAKA010008118.1:0-12892 GCA_018857285.1 Termitomyces sp. Mi166#008 | reverse complement strand
TGCCTCTCGCTTGATTTCATTCGTTGAACCGGCGCGCTGCGATAACGGTGAAGCTTGAAGAGGTACTACCGCTACAAAATCAAATGGAACGCGATACATGTGGGCAAAACTTTGACAGGGAAGCTCACATGACTCAACACATCACCTCAGTTATCCCTGACTTCATATCTCACCCATCTCCATCCTGTTCCAACATTGTACTTCAATGCACATGCACCGCAAGCCGTCCGTACAACCTAGACTCTTGTGGCTAAAGCGATAAGTATTTCGCTGATCTTGTCAATCAAATGTAGTACGTACTCATCAAAGTCCATCCATAGACCAGATCTAGAGTGCTCCAATGGAGCCGCGAATGTACGTTTGATCGGGTCTGGCCCATGAGAAAAGCGCCCACTGCGTCCTGTCTTAACTAAATGCAAACTCGGCTGTTTCAAAAATAATAGCATTTCTCATGCTCGACCAACGTGTGTAGAAGTTCCATATGATATCGATATAGGATCTTGTCCTCGGAGGGCCGCCTCGCGAAATGCACGCGCAAAAAGAATTTCCTCATTCCGTGCCATGCCAAGCTTTGTCAATTATGTAACCAGTGCCACAGCCACGAACCTTTGTTCCCGTCCCCCGATCATATCCACCATTTTGTTTTTAGAATTATCGGATCTCTATATATAACGGACCATCCTTTTTGTAAACCCACACACACACCCTCAACCGCGCAATCACTATAACTCTCATGGAGGGTTCCAGACTCTTACAAATTCCAAGCCCAGGTGCATCGTCTTCGTCTCCTTCAAAGAACATGCTTGCCCTCATTACTACACAACGACGAATTAAAGCGCTTCCTCAGCGCCCAATAACAGCGCATCGTCCGCGTCCTATTCCTAATTCTTACTGGGCTACTCCACAGCTACTTGCGTGCGAGTATCCGTGGACACCCAAGAACCCAAATAAACCAAAGCTTGATGCCCTCCTACGGGCAGGCGTGCGCACCTTCATCGACCTCACTGAAGCAGGCGAGCTGATATCTTATGCGGACGTCCTCGCCGTTCGCGCAGCACTGCTTGGGATCGATACAGATACTATTGAGTACCACCGCTTTCCGATCCGTGACCGATGCTTGCCTGAGTCGCTCGACCTCATGTACCATGTGCTAGACGTGTTACGTGATGATGAAGCCCGCGGCCGCATCACTGCAGTCCACTGCAGAGGAGGTATCGGGCGTACAGGAATGGTTATCGGGTGCTGGCTAGTTGATAGTGGTCATGCCAAGAATGGAGAGGAAGCGCTGAAAATAATCGCCCGGGAATGGCGAACAGTGGAGAAATGCAAACGTTATCCACACAGCCCCGAGACTGGTCCCCAGTTTGAGTATGTGCTCAATTACCACCCTAAGAATCCTATCAATACTTGGTGAGTTTCTCGACTTCTCTCCAAGTTTCACCAAACTTATGAGAACGACAGTAAAACCATCCTAGAACGCTTCGAGTTGTCACAGGAATGACAATAGCACGTGGTGAGTTTTGCCCGATGATTTCTCTTCGTCAACACCGAACTGATAAGTTCGATAGTAAAACCATCTAGAACGCTTTAAGTTATTACGACTGCGGAGCATCCCATCTACGACTTCACACATGGACATTTTTTGTATACATACCTACACTTCCCATACGAACCCAGGTTCGACTCAATCACATCATCACATCGGCATGTTTCTCTGGGTCTTCCGGATATAACTCATCAAATTGCATACTTCACTCCCTGTAATTACATCCAATTTTCGTACTCGCAATCAAATAGTTGTCGCGTGCCCTTTTGTGATAACAATGCACCTTTGATCACAAGACAATGATCTGTCAGCAGAATTCCGTTACAACATCAACAAACTGTTGTTTCCCTCTCACCGGCTGGCGATGGCAAAGGACAGGTATCGCTCTCCAGAAAGGACTTATCATTCTAGTTCGAGATCCGATAGAGACTACGCTCGTGGTGAGAGACATGCAAAATTCCCTCGTCACTTTTCTTCATGCTCACACTCCGTTTCTTTCGTTCGATTTGTTCCCGCCCCGTGCCTGCGATATACATAATGTATACCATGAATCATGTGCATGCATGGGACATGCTTATATCGTCTTGTATAATGCTTTCACCAATTTGGCCATCTAGGGAGGTCGAGGTCGTACGATCGACACAAGGCTCCTAATCGTCACCATTCGAACCACGGAAATGGCGAACGGGAAGTCTCCGCTCCAGAGGGGATAGACCACCAAACAAGTGGTAGGCACTCCAAGAGGGAACGTAGACATCGTTCTCACTCTCGTGAGGGCAACCACTCGAGAGTGTGTATACCTCCTCTATCCAACTTTCACGCTCAACAATAAAACCTTTCTTCAAGGACTATGAGTACCGACACCGCAGCGATGCTCAGCGCGGACGTAGCCGGAGTCGTGATCGCGAGGGAGGACGCGACCATGTACGTCCCTTTTTCCGTCCCAAAATCCGACTCTGACCTCCGAAGACGTGAACCTGCCTGGCCGTCACACATACTTCCTACACACACACAGCAACATGCGCGCTCCCGTTCACGTTCTCCCCAACGCGGACGTTCAACTGCAAAGCGTTCCCGGTCCTCCTCCTCGTCGTCGGCCTCGTCCCGCTCGTCGACGGGTGAAAGCTCTGAAGATGATCGTCGACGTGCTAAACGGCACCGCAGACACTCCTGGAGTAGGAGTGGGAGCAGGGAACGTAAGCACTCCCATTCGGGTCGGTCGGAGCGCCGGGACAGGGAGAAAGATAAGGGGAAGTCGAGGGATAAAGCGAGGGATCGGGAGGGATCTCGAGAGCGCCGAAAGAGGCGTAAGGAGAAGGAAAGGAGGAAGGAGAAGGAGAAGGAGGAGAGGAGGAGCGTGCTTACTGGGAAGAAGGTATGTTTTGTGTTTTTGGCGAGATGGAAAAGTGTTGATGGGACGGTTGTACATAGATCAAGCTGAAGGTTAAGAAAGATAAGGGCGACCATGAGAGGGATGCCAATCGTGAGGATTTGCTGAAGTTTTTGAACTCGGCTTATGATTAGAGGTTTTTTCCTCGAGTCGTCGCTATAGGTATGCTTGATTATAATGCAAAATGTACACACCCGCTTATGATTAGACTTTGCTTCCAATCATAGTTATAGGTATGTTTGATTATAACAATATACCACTATCTTTTTCACTATTCTTCCTTACTTGCTTTACTTCTTACCTCCTCTGTTCCTATCTCACACCTGTCACGGACCATTACGTGAAGAGACCCATCGTATGGCACAAACACAGCCTAAGCTATAGGAATCACTCAGAATTTTATGTTCAAATGATGCACTTCCGGCTGCTTGGAGACACTTTTTGCCTCAATTCTTGATCTGTCCGAGCAAAACATTACTAGTTTTAGTTTGCCCAAGGTTCCTAGTGTCCTGATATGGCGATGTTTTTGTTCAAACATCATGTCATCGAACACAGCTTTTTCTCTCGTTGTCGACCTATTGTTGCTTGATTGCGTACCGCCAGATCCAGGGAGCAGACTTGGAACAGATTAGTCTTCCCTCTTCATATCGAAACAACCACCTCTGGATGTCTAGAAACCTCTTCGGAAGTGCTTCATCCTCGAAGTGAGTAGCTCGACTGTTACGCCTTTTCGAGCTCAAACAGCTTCTCTATGTTCAGGAGTAGGTTTACCTCTTCTCGACCTCCATCCTCCCCGCACTGAGAAGATTGGGAGCTTGACGCAACATTTCTTACTGCTTTGAATGATTGGGACGTTAAGAACCCGGAGACAACCCTGCAACGCGTCTTTCGAATTGCAAGTCTTGCAATTGATCAAGGCAAAGACATTGTAGAGGTGATTCCCGATTTCCCGTTCCCAGCGAGAGGCCTTGTCAAGGCCGTGTTGCAGCTTGTTCAACTTGGAGGGGTATGGTTTTTCATCGGATGGTTCTCGAGCATTGCCCTTAATGAGCGCTGGCGCAGACCATTTCAGGAGCACACCCAGAACTCGTAGGGTTTGCAAAGGATATCATTGGATGGGTAGATGGTGTCAAAATATCTTTTGCGGATGTGGAAAGCAGAAAGTTCACGAAAACGACTTGGAAGAATCTCGCCAAGATACGGTGCGCGTTTCCGTATCCGTTGATGGCTTGCCCCCGATTCTAAAACTTGATTCATGTTCTAGTGAGCTGATTGATGAGATATGTATGTGGGCAACGCTACGACTGGCATGTGTTACACTTCTTTCCCTTCCTACAACGTTCCTGATGTAGGTATATCTAGAAAGACGGAAGGTGGTCATTGAAGAACGTGAGAATCAATAAAGAGATCACTGATTTCAAGACACGCTTGGACCATGCGCGTAGGCTATTCCAAGTATGTATTCTCCGCACAGGTACCTTTATCTTCTCCTTGGAACTGAGTATCTTCTCCAGGACCGTTCCATCATAGTAATTTCAGGTGGTCTAGATGCCATCTTGCAGAAGCTCAGTGTCCTTCTCAAATCCTTCGACAGGATCTCACATACGCTGAAGGACATTAGGAATACTCAAGAAGAACATCACGTCAGTGACGGCGCCATCTCAATTGCTTACTCCATCCTGAACTCGTTCTTACAGAAGGTCATTATTGACGAGCTTCGCGACCAGCAAGAAACTCATAATCGCCGGAAGTTTTTGAAAACTTCTCTCCGTTCCCAAACTGCCGACAAGGTTAGGTACGATCAGCAATAAAAGATTCCGTGCGACGAGGACACGCGAATGGAAGTTCTCGCAGATATACGCGCGTGGGTCAACGACGTCTCGTACGGTTCAAAGAACTTCCTGTGGCTCACTGGTGATCCCGGGTGCGGTAAATCAGCGGTCACTGCTTCTATCGCTCGCGAGTGCAAGGATCGCAAGATCCTTTGGGCGCAGTTCTTTATCAATCGAAATAATGACGAAACCACTAACCCCAATTCGTATTTTCCAACTATTGCCCGCCAGCTGGCAGAACACTCGGACGTTGTTGAGCGACGGATCTTCGACACATTGAGTCAGAAATCATCGCTCCTGGACGGCATATCCTGCGAGCAAGTAACGAGGCTCTTTGTAGACGCTCTGGTAGCAGCTGCCAGTATTGATAAAAAGGCGCCCATTGTTGTTGTCATCGATGGACTCGACGAGACCCGTCGGGACAAATTGGAAGAGACTGCAACCATCATCTCTACGCTCTTTGACGCTCTCACAAGTCATCCAAATATTAAGGTCTTTATTTCAAGCCGGACGGAGCACGGTATTCAAAGACCATTCAGTAAAGCAATGCGAGATGAATGCGTCAAAAACATCCACCTTGATACAACTTCAGAATCATCCATTCGCGATGACGAAATTTACCTGCGCAAGAGATTTACACGGATCGCTGAGAAATATAGTTACGATCCAAACATATGGCCAGGAGAGGACCGTTTACGGTTTTTGGCATTCCACGCGTCAGGACACTTTATCTGGGCTGTTACTGTTACAAAATTTCTGGAGGAGCAGATGGAACGAGTGGGGTCTTGAGCGCCTTGAGATCGTATTGGAAAACCTTGGGACAACAGAAGGCAAACAGGATATCAAAACACTCTATGGTCTCATCCTTCATCTCACATATCAAAAAAGCAGAGATCCGTGGGCTTTTGAAACTTTTCGCCGCGTTGTAGGGGCTGTAGCCACCACACTAGAACCATTGAGCATAAGTCAACTTGTGCTTCTTCTTGATCTCAAAAGAGACATTCATTCACCCCCTGTCGACCTTCTCCATTTTGTTCGGCGGCTACGGACAGTTTTAGTGGCTGGTACAGGTGACATAACTGAAAGGACGATTTTGCGGCTCCATAAGTCATTCTTTGAATACGTCACAGGTAATGACTGTGAAGATCGCTTCCGTGTCTGTTTGGAAAAATCCAACACAGAATTAGCATTTCAGTGCATCTGTCAGATCACCAAAGCCTACTCTGCTGTCTGCGACGTGTACTCTCGATTCGAGAACGAGATGATTGCCAAATTGCCTACACCGAATCTGTTGAGATACTCGCTGCGGTTTTGTATGTCCCACCTTCCGAAAAGAGATGGAAAACCACTAAGAATAATGGTTGATGATCCAAATGTTGACCCACTCCATTTGAATGCCATGCCATATTTCTCCTCAGGAGTCGATGAAGGTTTTGGACCTCTTACTCTTTATTCTTCCGCAGACGCCGGCCATATTTTCACATCTTTTGATGGTCATGATCTCCGCTGGCATGCAAAACATGGTCAATTCTCACCTCAAAGTTTCGAATTAAGAAGGACAGTCACTTGTTCAGCAATTTCACCTATGGGGGAGACAATTGCAGTCTCCTTCATTTCTTCATGGAAGATCCCGTGTCAAAGTAAAGTTGAAGTTTTGGACACAGAAAACCTCTTGCACCTCCACACAGTATCATTCACTTATGCTGTGAAGTCGCTTGCATTCTCGCCTGATGGCAAGCATATCGCTGTGCTCACAACTAATTCCATAAGCAACATAGATGTTGAAACTGGCCATGTTAGTTTGATTGAGGAACACAGTGCGAAATTCCCCTTGGGCACTGTACTTGTGTTTTCTCCAGATGGTGGTTTGCAAAAGATAGAGATATCAAGCACATCACCCTTGGTCCTAGTCAAGTCAAAGGTGGACAGTTTATTAGAAAGGGTAGAAATGCGCCACGAAGATGTGTGCAAACTTATGGTCGTCTCTCGCGATTGCACACGGATCCTCACAATAACCCGGAACAGTGTCCTGAAAACATCCCAAAATCGGCAAAAACTATACGACATCGAATCTCCCTACAATGGTATTGAATCTGAACACCATTCAAGACTGTCGTCGAGTTTCGTCATAGGGGAGGATTGGGATCGTGAAATTACGAGTCATTTCAGTTTTTCTCCTGACAGTAACCTTACCGCTTGGATGAGTTATGGGGTTGCATATCTCTGGGACCGCCGCTGTGCCTGTTTCATGCACAGGAGTGATCTTACTAGCTCCGAAGGCGACTCAAGTCTGCACTGGCGGTGTCCTGTATTCTCTGCAAACGGAAAACACATTTTCGTTTTCAATGACTACCGTGTGGAGAAGCAGACACTCCTTCCATACTATTCTATTCCTCTGAAAGCGGAATGGACGTCATTTTCGCCTGACGGAAATTTTCACACATACGCCATTTCGAAGGGCGGATTGTGCCTATACAATTCAAGAACAAGAAGTACCAATTGTCTCCCCTTTCCTGGGAGCAAGGCTGAAGTACGAATCGTTCGTGCGGCGTTTTCTCCCGATGCATCTCGTGTCGCCGGCATCTCCAATCTTGGCAATGTTTATATGTGGGATACAGTCTACCAGAGTCTCCTTGGCCTGTCTCCACAGCGGCTGCCACAGTCCACATTAGATGTAACGTCTATATCTTTTGCCGTGGATGGGAAAACCATCAGACTGGGATCGAGAACGAAGGACACCACGCACTTGACCCTAGTCAATGGAAGTCTTGTGAACCTCCTATATTGTCATGGCGTCCCAAAAACCTCACGACGGGTAGCAAAGATCCGTTATTTTGACTCCGATACAGCCGGTTTTGTCTGCGGCCCAGAAACGGCGCCCAACAGTCGGCTGGACAGGGTCCGGTGGTTCTGGCCACCGGTAGGTCGTTCAGAAGACTCTGGCGTATTCTGGGCCCTTGTTAATAATCACATCGTCCGAGGCAGAGCCGACGGCACGTTCGTCGTTGTACCCGTCAAGGTAGACACCAAGGGAAAGAGTTCACTCAGTCAATAATTCCTTTACACTGGTATTGTAGTATGTAATAAGCCGTCATCTGTAAGTATTGATTGCTTCGTAACTTAGACTTGTATTACTGATACCTAGTTAACTGCTACAGATCCGCTTATTAGGCTGTAGAATAAATCATTGCTTAACTGAGATAAAAACGCTGTCTGAACAGGGCACAGCGCAAAAGAATTTTCTCCGCTCGCGAAGTAGTATTTCAATTGACAGGTGTTGGTGGCCTTGTTGGTGGCCTTGTGGTGCAATCGTACATCCACGATACGTACGAGCACTCTGAGCTGTAGAGGGTCGGAACAGCCTTGGTAGCTGATACCATCCCGGTGGCACGTATGGACGCCCCAGTAATTGACAATCTCAGGCTCGAAATGCTCTCAGATGGTTAGTCAGTAGTGAGAATAACTGTTATATCGAATACAGATCCATGTCATACATGCACACACGAGTAAATTATCACGAGGAAACATCCATAGCAGCCTCCAACTCCTTCAAGCACGAGATCCCACACGCCCCTCTAGTCCAATCCTTAACCAGCCGATACCGAAACGGTTTACCACACCCCGGCACCGCACATATCGTTGGTCGTGATGCAGGTACCGCACTAGGCGGTGGAGGTGTCGTCTTCGCCTCCTCAGGCTGCGGAAGTGCACACGTCGGGACAGAAAACGTGATTTGCATACGCACACTGCTGTCTGCGGGCTTCTCGCCCTCCGGCACAGGTATCCGTGACGTCGATACCCAGCGGTACATCATCGGCACCTGAACCTCCCTCTCCGGGGCCTCCTCTTCCGCGTCCTCGTCCTCGCCCATGGGGTCATCGTCTTCATTTTCATCGTCGTATTGTTCGTCGTCTGCGCTGGATTTTTTGAGATTCTTTTTCGGTCGTGAAGGGGCGTAGACGGAGTTGGAGTTGGAGCGTGTGACCTCGGCAGGTGCAATGTCGTCCATGTCCGGACGTTGGGCGGTGTTTCGTTTCTTGCGAGGGCGGGATTGCTTTTTGAGGAGGCGGTTGATGGTTTCGAGCTGGTACAGGTAATCAGCTTTAGACAAGTATGGCCTGTGCGTGTACATGTGGAACACATACCTTTTCATCCTCGAGCTTCTTCTCAGTGAGGTTCCTGCGTTTCCTCGCTGTCTCTTCTCGTCGAAGAGCAAGTTCCGTTTCGTTAAGAGGCGCCTTCTTCTGCCGAGAACTACCAAGCGAGACATGAGATGGATCCATGACGTTAGCCAGGACAGCTTGTCTCGAAGTCAACGGGCGTTTGCTACGGGGCTGAGAATCCATAGAGTCCTCCGACTCGACCGTAGGCGTTTCATATCTGCTAGACGAATGCGCCGGCAGCTTCAGTCGTATCTTCAAGGGATTCATCTTTGGGAGGTCGTCCGCGTCAGATTGAATCTCGTCTTCCTCTTCCTCTTCCTCCTCCACAACCTCCTCATCTTCATCGCCTTCCTCCTCTTCATCGTCACCCTCACCCTCCGCAACAGCCTCAATATCCACATTCGACCCCTCCCCGTCATCCTCATCCTCATTCATCCGTTCTTGTACCCTTCTCCGGGGTCGATCGCGGTCTTCGGTCTCAATATCAACATCCGAATCGAGTTGCATATCTGAGCGCAACGCGCGTGCACGACGGGTACGGGTGGTCATAGGCATGGTTCAAAGTCAAGGTGTATGTAAGAAAGAAGATTGAGGCCCTCCAAATTAGTCCATCCTTCGACATCATTTCCCAGGCTGACGATGGAAACTTACCACTGTTGATCCCCGGGTGATCTGCTCGATAGATTGAGGCTGACCCGTGGGAGTTCATCAGAGCGAGATAGAGGCTGAACGAATAAGAGAATTAGGAGTCGAATAAAGCAGATAGTACGAGGAAGTACGTGTTTTGGTATAAGCGAGAGGACCGCGTCAGTGGCGCAGGCGTCTGCACAACATTGTTAAACATAGTCAAAAATTCGCCGGACATGAACATTACGCTATAGGTTTCACAAACAGTGATTATACCACGTTTGAACATCTTAAAGAGTCTGAGTTAGAAATACCCAAGAAAAAGGATATCGGAAAAGGTATCAATAAATAAATAAATAAATGCATTAAGGGGGAATCGAACCCCCGGCGGGTCGAGATTCTACTCAAGAGCCGAATGGCAACGACCCAGGTTACCACTACCCCATTAATGCCTATATAAATTACGTTCAGGTTCCAAATGTGATACGTAGTCTCCTCAGCAGTTCACGTGACAGAATAAAAAATGACAAGTCCGTTATACTGCATTCCGTGAATCCAAATTGGTAAATACCCATTGTATTAATCCACGGCAACCGCAAAACTCGCTGTTTCAAGCTTACCCTTTCCCCTTTGATCTCTGGCTACCACTCAACAATTCGCTTTCCGAACTTCCACTCTGACCACCCCTGTGGTATCTTGTGACGTCCGCGGGTGTTTGGTATTGCAAACAAGGAATTTTCGACCTGGTGCAGTTGAAGTTGCACCAGGCACTACCTATGACGGATGATGATCGTCTGCCTTCCAGGTTGCGTCGTGCTTTCTCCCTGAGCTTCCCTTTCAAGTTCAAGGCTGAAGCTCATCGTTTCTTTCCTCATCGTTCTCTCCTCCCCCCATCAACGTCCCATACCCATTTAGCACGGCCATCCGCGACCATCGCTACAGCCCCTCCGGAAACGAGTACCGGCGATGTGTATTCGCCTGCACTGATCGCATCGACATTCGACACGGTGATGGTACCCCCACGATGAGGCATGTCTAGAGTGAGTCCACAAGAAACCTATCGTCCTTGGCGTGCGATGGCCTCTATGGAGGAGGCGAGAACGTATACGGAGTAATGCGTCGGCTTGTGCCAGGATTGGAGTGTAAAGGTGTGTCGGTGTTGAAAGGGCGATGCTGATGTCTGCGTAAGGGCGGACAGTGAGCGTCGGCTTTGATGAGGCGGTAGATTCAGTGGTGGGAGGAGGCTCCGAAGAGAGACCATTCGGAGGATAGAGAGGTATGTTAGACGTTTGTGACGGTGCTCTACTGGTACATTGTCCGGATGGAGAGCAGGATATATATAGAGATGACGGATTGACAGCTGTATTGGCGGTTCTCGGTGAAGCTGAAAAATGGGGAGGAGTATGTGTATTGAGAGTAGGGGAAAGATTGTGTAACGCTGTTATGTCTAATGAAGTGGAATATCTGCAGTTAGCTAAGAAACTGTCCTCGAGCTACAAGGATGGCTCACCTGAAGCGGGGGATCTCAAAACTCTGAAGAGACGACCGTTCGTGACATTCGTTCACTAGGTCACTCGTCTTCGGTGACCATCACCGTCCACATATATTTTGTCATGCCAAGCCCTGGAGCGACATCCTGGACGGAGTCTTTGCAGTAATGAGTTTCATAATGTATTCTAGTTGACATTATGTAAGCTCCAGATTATAATTGATGTATTCAAGATGTATTTCGATGCTGGCATGTCCGAGTCTCAGGAATCTCGACCCAGACTTGACGTGCTGCCTTTGGAAGTTCTGACAGAAATTCTAAGCCATTTCCGCTGGCTTGACTTGCTTATTGCACGGCAAATGAGTTTATTGATTCTCAATATAAGTCGAGCAACGAACAAGTGCCTAAAGGTCTGCAAACGGCTAAATGACGTTTCGCGAACGCGGGCAGTATGGATGAACCAGTATCGAAACTATATGGCAGAGAAGATATTTAGACTTGCAACAGAAGAGCCCCTCGAGTCGTATTCACCCGTGGAGCTCGAGTCATCTGCTGCTGCTGCTGCCTGTAGTAGTTGTTGTTGTAGAGGGGATAGGGCTGCTGAGGGTAGAAGGGTGTTGCAGCGAAGAAGTGCCGATCAGGAATGGAAATCGCAAAGCCCCTCCAGGCCCGTTCGAGAACGCACGATCCCTTGATTGACCAGCGGTGCACATTGACTTTGGTTCCAGGTCGACGCTGGCTTCTTATGACCATGTACGATGGTTCAGTGTTGTGTTATGACCTCGAACATCCTAAAATTCCATATACTGTCTTGACACCGCCCCGTGATGACGCCAACGTCGACATTGATCAATCAAGCCGGACAATGAAATTTTTCATGGTCAACTGTCCTTCGGACTACTTTCCTAGTAGTAGTAAGTTACTCGCGTTCCATTTCGATGTGTGACACAATTGATGCTGACTGAAATGTGGATCGTGAATTTAGCGCTTCCATTAAGCGGTTCTCTTGACCTTATCATAAGATCTGGTGTGTCAACTTGTGTGGAGATGGGTCATCAACACGTCTAGAAGCGCATCTTCTGCATTCCTTTCCAGCGACTGAACGTTCAACTGGCATAATCTCCGTCAGTTTTAGGGGCAATCTACTTGCCAGGTGTGTACAGATATTCATTTCAGTCATATATTGAAGTCTTCGACTGGAGGTCGTCGACAGCCTCTCTGCATCGTAGAAATGTAATTTTTCCCAAGGAATCAGACTCAAAGTATCTAAGACTTACCTTGTGCAGTGTACACGACATGCCTATTTGTAATTTAGGATGCTGTATTCCTGCTTCCTGGCAGGCGATTGGCCTTTGTCTCCCTCCACGATATCTGTGTGTATGATATAGACCCAATGGTAGACGATCAACCTATTGCCCCCGTAATTCCTCTTAGTCCGTCACAACCGCGATGGGCATTATTTGACGGCAACAGCGATCATAAATTACAATGTCATGGATCAAGTCTGGATACTGAAGCCGTCACTCTCGTTCTGACTTCTGAGAAGATGATCTACAAATTAGTGATTCCTCACCACGTCGAACATACACCGCATTTTGTGCATCATGCTAAGGTGCCCGAAGATTATTATATGCATACGACTGGTAGAGAGAAGGCCTTAGGAGAGAAACAGGATTCGATCTTGGTCAGAGTCGGGACGGGAAAGGATCTAGCATCGGACACTACTATAGGGCACGAACTCATTGTTTGTCCGAGCTGTTAGGATCGGACCCTGATCACAGACGGCCATTGTCCCCACTCAACACCTGGCCACCAGAATACTGGCCACCGACATCTATCACACTT
>JABAKA010008117.1:13528-27065 GCA_018857285.1 Termitomyces sp. Mi166#008 | reverse complement strand
TCCATCCAACCCCTCTCTATTATTCCCAGCATTTATTTCAACAAATCAGTCTCTTGCTGGTAAGTTTCTGCCTGCACTTTTCTCTGCTATCAAGACAAGTTTGCTACTGAAAATCCAACCCCTGAACCTATGTAAATTAAACCCTGCATCAAAGTTTTAATGTGCTGATCTGAAGTGCACAGACTTCAACAGCTCCCAGATGACTGGCATCAAGGATTATCTAATGCTCCATAATCTCCTCATTTCCTTCTCAACTTACTTCTTTGTTTTGCAGGCATTCACAGCTTCATCTGGCAATGCATATGCTACTTTCATAATTGACCATGACTCTTAAGCCAAACTAGATGACTTGCTTTTGACTGAGTTCTGCTCGGGCAATGCATGCATGCTGACTATATCTCACAAATTAGCAAGGAAGCATGATTGTGATGTGAGCTTAGAGATGTGCTTCACATACAACAAAGGTGGTTGTACCACATCCTCTTGCCCTGATAGCTATATTCACAAATGCTGCAAAGCTATATTCACAAAAAACCAAACAATATTTGTTTCTACTGACAACAAATATGCATATAGCTGTAACCATGCATGTGGTCTCCTCCCAAGAATGACAGGTTTGTATATAGGAAATCCTCCTAATTAGAAACTCAAAATTTACATGGATTCCTGTCTACTGGAACTCTTTATAAACATGTTTTTGGATCTGAAATCGCCATGCGACATCATTTGTAAGTTTATATTGCAACTGCATTACATCCTACATCCAACTCCACTGCCTCCCAGCCCCCGCACCCTTGTACCCCCAACAGATAAAATATGACCCAATCCCAACCTCATCCTCATATTTACGGCTCCACGTCCCCTTCGGGTTGATATACTTTACGTTCCTAAAATGCGGGACAAGCACTGATGTCCGGAACCGAGCGAGGAGCGGGTGCGCGACGTGGCGAAGCCTAGCAAGTTTTGAGCCTCGATCCAATGACAGAAGAAGAAGAGAGTAGCTCACAACAACACCCCACCCCCCTTTCTCCCAACCTGGTCCTCCGTCCTCAGCCGTACCCTTGCAAACTCCCACGCACGCCTGCACATCTCTAGACTCCGCGCAGCGTCGATCATTTTCGTGCCCGATGCGCATGGGACCATGTCGGAGAGAAAGACGTCAATGGTCTGGAGAGGCTTGGGTGGGGCGCGGGGGAGCGGGAGTGGCGTTTTTCCTGGTGCTTCTGTTCGCCCTACCCCCGATGAAGAGATATCGAGCTCCTCGTGTGCTCCCTCGGGAGTGTACACGACGCCGGGCGCTGTGGGCCCGACGAGAGCGGCATCGATCAGAGCTGGGGTGCGCGGGTCGAGAAAGTCGGATTGGATGCGCTGGATGCCGGGGAGGAAGGGGAGAGGGAGCGTGTCGAGCGCGATTAGTTTGCGTTTAGGAGAATAAGTGGGGTGAAGAGAGGGAGAGGGAGAGTCGTCGAGGACGAAGTCTTTGAGGTCGAAGAGGTCCCGGAAATTGGGGGTGGAGGGGGAGGGGGAGGGGTTGGCCAGGGGATTCTTGGAGAGTTTGTACCCGACAAAGAGGCTCCATGACCCCGAACCCGCGCCAACGTCGACGACGGTGCGCACGTCCGGGTGCGAGAGGAAGTGGTGGTACCGCGCGTGGATGACGTTGAGCTTTATTGCGTCGGTTATTGGTGGGAGAGGAGCAAGAGGCGGAGGCGCGAGGGTGAGTGCTGGATGTTGGCGGTAAGAGTAGTCGAGGGCCGAATCTTGCGCCTCTTGGAGGCAAGAGATATCCTCATCGTAGTGCCTCGCTCGCCCACCTCTATCTGTGCCTACATCGGTTCGCCTGACTTTGCGTCCAGGCTTCACCCCAAGTCGCAAATTGGGCTCAAGACGATTGAAATGGGGCGGCGGGTGCCGTGGGCGGCTGTGGTCCGCCGGGTCCTTTGCAAGAGGCGACAGACGACGCGTCGAAAAGACGCTGCTAAAGTCAACGAGCGAGGCGAGGGCGGTGCGCAGCTCTTCGGGGAGCTCTGGAGGGGGTCGTTGTGAGCTGATGAGGTTTTCGAGGGCTCGGGATTGGGACTGGGGTGAGGAGGGAGTGGGTGGCGGTGAGGAAGAGGCGGAGTGTGGCGGTGGCGGTGGTGGCTTGCCGCCGACAGAGAAGAAGCTGCGGAATAGGTCGAATGCAGAGTCCTCTGAGAAGCGCGTGGCGCGCGTGGATTCATCCAAGTTACCAGCAACTTTTTTCTTGGCCCGAGCTGCTTTCTCGTGAGGCTGAACATGTCGAGGCTTGACCTTTTTCTTCACCCGCAGCTTTTTGATTTTTCTCTTCGGTGCTGGTCCAGACAATTGTTCATTGTCCGAGTTCAAGTTCCTCTTTTTCGCGATTTTCAGTTTCCAGTTGGGTATGGTAGTGGAAGACGCCCTGGAGACCGCTGAAGTTGCAAATCGAGCGGCGGTGGTCAATGTGAATAATGCCCGGATGGCCGTTGGGCAAAAGTGCATGAAATGCCGTGACTACTGTGACGTCGCGTCGTGACACTCTACGCGCCGACCACGATGGCCTCGAGCTCGAGCTCGTCGTTGTGCCCTGGCTACAGGCAGGTCGAGGCTTTTGGCCCCGATGACGAGTACGAGGACGAGGAGGTCACGTATGTTACGCTCGATCTTGGGAGCATCGAGCCCACACTCGTTCCCAGCTCATCTACTTACCGTCTCATAGTGCGTTTACTATCTCTAGTTCTGTTTTTGTCTCAACGACTGACAAAACTTTTCAGGGCCTAGATACCCCAACGCCGTTTTTACAACTTTCAGGTACAATTCTCAAAGGGAGACACGAGTCTCTTCTTGGCACTGAGCTCATCTTCACCGACAGCAAAGGTGCGTCCGACCTTGCTTCTCTTCTTCTTTTTTTTTTTTCTTTCTCTCACTCTTCAATTCTACCAGACCCCACCGACCACTCCAAAAAAACCGTAACACATGTCGCATCCACTGAGCAGCGCATCTCCTTCCGCGAAGTCCGGCTCGTGCCCAAGGGCACACTTCCCCCG
Source organism: Termitomyces sp. Mi166#008 (assembly GCA_018857285.1). NCBI lineage: Eukaryota > Fungi > Basidiomycota > Agaricomycetes > Agaricales > Lyophyllaceae > Termitomyces > Termitomyces sp. Mi166#008. Next base: position 24,018 of record JABAKA010008117.1, on the reverse strand, counting down.
ACCGCCGCGTCCTCATCCAACAACAAAGGAAAGAATAAAGAAACCGCTGCGCCTGATGGGTGGGTCGCAGAGGCAGAGGCGGCAGCGCATGTGGTCGATAAGGTGACAGGGAAGAATGCACCGAGGGCGAGGGCGCCGAGGAAGAGTGGGGGTGGGGCGAGGGTGAGAGCAGATGGTTCGACGAGGACGACGCGCGCAAAGGGGAAGAAGAAGGGAAAGGCGAAGGATGAGGAAGAGGGGATGGAGGTTGATGACGACGAGGACGCGATGAGTGTTTATGAGCCTTGAGCTCGTTTCTTGATCTGCACGAGTGTGCGCGTTGCGCGGACTTGACACCTTTATATCTTGTGTGCCCCGGATGGGTGGCCAATTGGTTTGTGCGTCTTTTCTCGTCCTGACATCTGCAGTTCTAACTTTTTGCTGCAGCCTCGTCGTTCGATCATCAGTTTGGATTCTTGTGCTGACATTGGTGCTAATCGTCATCGGACCTCAGGCCTCAGGCCATAATGGGTTATCTTTATTTTTTTTATTGTACTCTTCCTGTACGGATCGACAACTGGTTTGCTGCCAGATGGATCGCAGTTATAATCGATCTCAGAGCCGGCTGTAAACTCGTATGTGGTATATTCTGCAGAGGGCCAGCGCCTTGACATGGCGACGGGGAAACCAGAGGCCAGTTGAGCGGTGTGCAATGTCATTTGCTCTCATCCAGTAGCACGTCAATCTTGAACTTCCCACGCTGGCAGAACAAATACCGACCCATAGCTCATAGTACATACCAACACATGTAATAAAGAGTCAAGAATACGAGAAGGAGTATAAGTATGACGAAAATTCCACGGTAATGTATTGCTGCACAAGTTTTCGATTATGTTTCAGGCTTGACACGCCAAAGAACGGCGACGGCGGCGACACCGAGGACTAGCACTCCCACGGCAGCTTGAAGCTGAATCTAACAAAGGAATGAGCTTTGAAATGCATAAAAGGACAATAGAATGGCGCACAAGATCCCTTTCTCGACGTATGGGAGGTGTCGCAGACGTTCCATTATCGTGGATCGCCAACCCGTTTGTAGACTTTGAAGGAAGATAGACAGACGATTCGGGTGTTGCCAGAGTATCTGCGCCGCTCTTTGACCGTACCCCAAGTACAGTGTCTTCACCATCCTCCTCATCCTCTGGCAACTCATAAACATCTTCCTGCTTCACTTTCGCCTTCAGTGTACCCATCAACGAACTTGTTGCGGATCGGCCGTTGAAAGGCGCTTCCTCCGAGGCAAGGGTGGCATCTGTATCGTCATCTCCAGACCCAGGGGACGCACTCCTCGATCGCTGCCTGGACCTACCCTTCCTCGGCTTCCGTCTTGAACGGTTCGAGTCCGACGACAGACTCCGGGGGCTAGGAGGAGTCACAAGCCCAATGTGGGATTTTGCATCTCCATTCACTGGAGTATGCTGCTTTTGCTCTAGTGCAAGCAGCTGCTCCTGTCGCTGGTGTTCGATCTGCTCTTGCTGCGCCATAAGCGCCGCGGCGGTGGCGCCCAACTTTTCGAATCCAGAGTCCATGCTCCGCACCCTTCCTTCCAGTTGCTCCCGCGCCTGGTTCAATCGCTCACGTTCCCTGTCCCAGTCCTCGCGGACACTGCTCCACTGGCCTTCCATGTTCTTCCTCCATTCCATGACCATTGTGGTAAGACTTTCACGCTCCTCAGCCACAGGAGCAGGCAGCGGTACAGGAGCAGCCGGAGGCAATGTCTCGGTCTGAACCTGAGCCTGTGCGGCAGCGGCAGCAGCAGCCTCCTGTGTGGCCTTGACCGTAGCTTCTAGAGCTTCGACTTTACTCTCAAGAGCAGATATGGTGGACTGTGCCGCGGCATGCTGAGCCTCTAAGGATGAGGTGAGCGTCAGCAGCGAACCGAGCTGCTGCAAGACCCGTTCCAATGCTTCATCGCTACCGGGGGAAGATGCAGCAACCTTGGATAGTGGCGAAGGGGAGGAACGGCGTGGTACCGTAGCCAGCTTGGAAGTGGGTATGTGCGAGGTGAAGACGTCGCCATTGCGTAGACCAAGATTTGTAGGCTCGGGCGTGCGAGGACGGCCCAACTCATCGTTCCTCCGTCTTCTCTCTTCTTCGTCTTGAAGCGCCTCCTGCTCATGCTGAGCCTCCCGCTCAAACTGTGCCTCCCGATCGTGCTCTTCTTTGGAATGCTCCTCCTCTGACATCGATGATGTCTCGGAATGGGCCTCTGCAGCTGCTAGCTGCTCCTCGTCCTCCTCATCCACCGGTTCGAGCTCATGTGGCACGATAGTCGCAACACTCCTCACTTCATCGTCATCATGCACGAGTACCTCCTCGTCCTCCTCTTCATCAAACCCACCACGCGGTTCGTCACGATGCTCGTCCTCATTCTCCGCTTCTCTCTGTTTCGTCTCCATCATCTCGCGTAATGCGCGCACTTCGAGTTTGATGCTTTCCTGCTCGGCAAATACACCCTCCAAGACTCTGATCTTATCGACGTGTGTTGATAGCGACGCCTGCGTCTCGTGGAGCTTCGCTTGAAGGTCTGTAAGTACCGATGATGTCAGAGCTGATGAAGGAGCAGCAGCAGGTTGTTCGGGGGAAACCGAAGAGGAAGCTGGTACGGAAGAATCTTGTAGCTGTGGCTGCGAAGGGCGGACAGGTGGTAGGGCTGATGGGTATGAAGGGAGGCTGGGAGGCTGGAGCAAAGATGTCAGATGAGCAGAGATGAGTAGAGAAATGTAGAGGACATACGAGGTTTCCTCCTAGGGTATCATGTATATCGTTCATAGCGCCGGATAGCGTCTGGAGCTCGGATCCTGTCTCACGGCTCTTTTGAAGCTCACCTTGGAGCCGACTAAGTATGTGGTCAAAAGTAAGGCCACTCTTTCCGGGAGGCCTGAGACTGCCACCCATGCCACCCATGCCCGCAAGGCCCTGCTGCCCCATCTGGGGGCGTCGTTGTTGACCAGGCGCAAAGGGGAATGACGAGCCAGCACCATTGGGTTGAGCACTTGCCGGGCCAGGCTGCGATGGACCGGAGGTTGCGGGTGATTGGAATTGTTGGACATTGTGCTGGTTGATTTGTTCTATGCGAGCCGCGACGTGCATATCCTGCTCGGTGAAGACACAAACGACGCGGGCTGCGACTTTGTGGTGAATAATAGTTTTGTTGTCGTCACCGACAATGTCAATGCCAAATTCCTGGACAATGAGTGAGGGCAAGGGGGAAAGGGACGAGGCTAGACACGGACCACTATGTCGTCGTTTTTGAGCTCATTGGGATCGGACTCGACGCCTTCAGGACTGAGTCTGTCTCCGTTGATAAAGGTACCATTTGAGCTCTTGACGTCTCTGATAAAAATCTTTGTTGAAAAACGGTCAAAGCTTGTCGAGAGACGAATAAAAGAGTTGCGCACCTTGCCGCCCTCTTCCCAGACCTCTGCATGCTGCCTGCTCAAGACCTTGGAGTCAAAATAGCCGTTCTTCTCGTTTGGGGCTGTCTTTGCATTGGTCTGACGGCCGATTTTTACTCGCTGGCCGTGTGCGAGGGAGATGTGCTTTGGGACGAATGAGTCGTTGAGAGGATAGAGGTAGAGAGCGGGGACGATGGGCTGGAGGACGGGGGCGGGGACCATGGATGCAGCTGGCAGACTTTGTCGGTGATGATGACACTCTGGCAAACAATCGAACCCTAACCCACGTGTTTCTTACCACAATGGCGTCGCCCGCTGTCGACGGCGCTGAGCACGGCGACGAGCACGACGTCAAGCACGACGACAAGCCCCAGACGCCGTGGCAGGCGATATACTCTCCACAACACAACGCATACTACTTCTTCAACACCGAGACCCACGAGACCACATGGGACAATCCTCTCGCCTCACCACCCCACACCGACCCCCACGCCGCTCTCGAGGCTGCTGCCATCGCCGCTGGCATCGACCCCTCTCTTGCACACCTAGACCCCTCTCTCCTCCCTGGCCCTTCGACCTCTTCCCTCTCGCCTTCTTTTACCGCAAAATTCAATGCGCGCACAGGTCAGTTCACACGTCCCGACGCTCGCGATCCATCACATCTTTCGGAGCACGCCCGCGCTGCCCGCATGAGCGAGTTCTACTTTGATGTCAACGCCTGGGAAAACCAGCTTGCTGAACAAGGCGGGAGCATCATGGGTTCAGAGGAGAAGAAGCGGAAACGACCTAGTAAGAAAGATTTGGTACGTGTTTCTGTCGTCCTTGATCTTGTGGCTTTTCAGTTCATCTCTTTCCATAGGAACGTTTCAAGGAGCAGAAAAAGCAGAAGAAACTCGCCAAAACCGCGTGGCTACGGACGTAGGGAACAAATTAGAGTTGCGGTACATTGAATTCCCGTACAAGTTGAGTCTTTTGTGAAATGCGAAACATGCTGTTTTACCTTGCGTGCGACGGGCTGTTTAAACATACACCAAGAAGTCGACTCCTTCTCGACTGAAACCTTTAAGGGAAGGACATTTGTCTTGCAAACAAAGACCATAGTCGTTGCCGGATGGAATAAAACCATGAACAGAAATCTCCTTGACAAACTTCCGGTATCCAAGAATGTGTTCGAAACAACATGATGTGGCGACAATGGCTGTGGAATCCTCGGTAATCCAGAGGCGTATGTGGGCGAGACACACCACGTCACTACACAATCCATCCAGCTCCAGGCATCCGGAAAATCTGCGTTGACATCGAATTCGTCCCATAGCATTCACAAGTACATGGTTTATATATAGACTTCATCGTACAATCACGACTGGATCATGTATGAAAGGATATATATATCCAAGCGTCGCCTTCAAATTCTACTTATATCAGCATCCTCACCTCCTCCTACAGCCCATACTTCTCCACAAACTCCCCGTGATACTCTGCCAGCTTATTCAAATACTCCTCCACGCCAGGACACAAACACGTCAGCCTATAATGCCACTCCCCCTCCTTCTGACCAAACCCGCTCCCCGGCGTAACACAAATCCCAGTGCGGTCCAACAATCCCAATGCATAAAACACATCAGGCTCTTTCCCTGCTTCCCTTGCAGCCTTCACTGCCTTCTCCGACAACGTTATCTTCGGGTGGAGGTACAGAGCTCCCGGGGAATCGACACAGCTTACGCCGGGTAGGGAGTTCAAGCGCGTTGCCATGAGTTTGGTGCGCTCAGCAAGGGCTTTGTGGAGGGCTTCTGTTTCTTTCTCCCAGAGGCTGTAGCTTTCGTCGCCGGGTCTGGGTGGGCGGATCATACAATCCACTCCGATCTGGCCAGATATAGGCGGGCACAAGCCCACAGAAACCATCTTATAGATCTGCGCGATGATATCCTCGCTGATATTCATACATTCAAAGTATCCTCCACGTCTGCCACACTCCCCGAAAACGCCTTTCGAGATGGAGTGGAATGAAAAGAGGGGTATCGGCGATTGAGTCTTCATGACGACTTTCTTGAACGACGTGAAGGGGAATTGATTACGCTGATGGAGGTTATCTTGGTACACCTCGTCGGCGAGAAGGACAAGCGAGTGCTTCTCGCAGAGTTCGACAAGTTTGGTTTGTGTCTCCTCATCGAGGAGCGCACCAGTGGGGTTACCGGGGTTGATGATGACCAGCATCTTAGTCTCGATGCCCTCCTTGGACGCTTTATCGATCGCAGCCTCGACGGAAGCGACGGAGGTGGACCAGCCAGATGATTCATCGAGATAGTAGGGGACGGCTCTGCCGTTGAACTGTGCGAGGGTGGCGGTATATAGTGGGTATTGGGGAATGGGGATCAACACGCCGCAGTTGGGAGACGTTATGAGCATGGAGAGGAGAAGGGAGACACCGGCGGATGCGCCGGCGGTGAGGAAAATGTTACTGGGGTTGGAGGGGTATCCATCGCGATCTAGGTCGATGGTCAGATGGGAAATTAGCGAGAGGAATAATAAAAGTACCTTGAATGAATTTCGCGACGTTCTTTCGAATCAAGGGTATGCCTTGACTATGTGAATAGGCACCAATAGAGCCGACCTCGTCTAATAGCTCCTTGGCACGGGCGATGACATCCTTAGGGAACACGTTCGGAGCAAGGTCAGCAAGGGCAGGCCACTCTGTGAGTGCAGCCACCTGACGACAATGGTAAGCAACATGCCAGTCATCGCGAGAACATCATACCTGTCTAATAAAGGTAATTGGTATCTGGTCCAAGCCCTTCTGCTGTGGGTTCCCGATATTGGATGAGATGACCTTGTCAAAAGGCAATCCATGATCCTTCTCCTTCAACTTGACTCTATACTCCTCCGCCTTGATCGCCAACTCGCCGCGCACGGCATACTGCACGTTCTTTACGACGGGGTTGAGCGAGTCAAGAGTGAGAGGGCGCATTGTTGAAGCGTAAGTCGAGGAATGCCGCAGCGACTGGTGGCGAGATGAGGTAGAGATGATCGATGGTAACGAGGCCGGTCTAGAAATCTGCCTCCAGGCCTTGACCGGGGACATAATGTCACCGAGCAAGCTCGGCGCGTGACCTTGCAAAAATTGCTTCAAATGGACAAAAAATGGACACCCCACTGGCCTGTCGCCAACGAATGGTCTAGGGAAAAGAGCAATCTGGTATAGCTCAAGCAGGGAGGGTATAATGAGAGGTCCCGAGGACGATGCGATATATATGCTAGTGGTACTTGAGGTAAAATTCGCTTCCACAGCAAGTTCAACTTTCGGAGTATGAAATATATGATCCGCGCACTCCGAGCCTATTCCGAGCAGACCAGGTTCGGAACGATGCCGCTCATGCCGCCTTCACGACAACACCTCGCGCACCAAGTTTTTCACGCTCCGCGCCTTCCGAGATTGACCCGCCGGAGACTGCCTGCAGACGTTCGTTCACTGACTGACTCGTCAGAAGTGAGGTAAAATGATCCTTCTACGGAAAAGAGTATACTAGATAGTCAAGTGTAAATCGTACAACTAAATATCATCCTCTGGACCATTCTCAATCATTTTCGCATAGTCTTCATAGCTGGCGAACGTTGGTAGCGCCTTCAGCTTCTTCCTCTTTTCGCGCGATGTTGTATCTTTTCGCTTTCGTTTCTTGCCCCCTCCTTCATCTTCAATACCACCCCACTCCTTGTCGACAGCTTCAGCGGCACCTTCCTCGTCTGATCCGTCCCATTCAATGAGGCCATCGGGAATGTCACCGTCAAGGGGTATGAGATCCTCATTGTCCGAACCTTCGACCAGAGAAAAGGCATCCTCCTCCTCGTCATCCTCAGCTACATGACTTTCGTTTTCGCTGTCGTCGTCCATGTCAAAGTCCGAAGGAACGTCATCGTCATCGTCACTCTCCTCCACGAGGTCTTCGTCCTCGCCCGCAGTTTTGGGCATGGACTTTTGCATTGCCTGAAAATGATGTAAGTATCTCTTGTTACGACACGCAAGGGACTTCCTACCTTCCAAATCTCCGCCTCATCCTTGTCTTCTTCATCGTCGCTATCATCCGCATTTGCAACCTCCTCTTGGTCCTCATCAGATTCGGCGACATCATCCTCTTCTTCCTGACTCTTCCTCTTCCCGACCTTCGCTGCCTTCGCCTTGTCTCTCTCACTCTTCTGAGAAAAGTACTTGTGGTAGAACAACTAACATGTCGCTCGTCAATATCATCCCTTCATAATTTCCGGTAGTTCAAAAACTCAACACACCTGGTCGGCCGGTACATCTTCCGCCCTCTTTTTCAAGAACTCAGCCTCGTTCATTAGTGCGGGATCTTCCACCTCGCCTCTCAGTAACTTCACCCCTGTTCCATCGAGTCCACTCGCGGCAGGCTGCATAGCACTTACACCTTTCGCTTTGCTTACATCTTGCTTTGCCTTTTTCGGGTTCTTGTAGACGAAGCGATCCAGGAAGTGTGAGAGCGTATTCTGCGAGAGGTCCGCGCTGGCAGTAAGTGGTTGAGAGGTGAGCAATTGTCTTGCATGAAGTGAGATGGCAGGGTGATAGTGATGCAAGAGAGGTGTCTAATGGAAATTATAAAAATGATATACTCGAAAGACTTCGAGGCTCTTACTAGCTCCCATATTGGCGAGGAAGATGCGTGTGCGTACTGTGGATCGCGCTTCCGTGGATCGTAAGGCTCAGCTTGAGGGTCCACAGGCTCGTTCAAGATAGAACGAAGACCTGGCACAGTGCTGAAGAGCTGGATACATCGATTTTGTTAACCTTGGTAGAGACAATGACAAGGCTTCGAATACGAACCTCCCCAAGAAGATACAGGCCTCCGGCCACAAACTCTGTTGCCCCACTCCCTCCGCTGACCAACACCTGGACAAATCGTCGCACAATCGCCTTGACGCGCTCGCTATTGACGCTACTGGCATCCGCCTTGATGGATTTAAAGAGCAGGTTGAGATACATTGCCTGTTTGGATGATGCGGCTAGCCGAATGTCGTGAAGAGAGTCGTACAAAGTACGATAATATCGATCTACAATGGATTTTGAAGTCGATGTAGATGCAGCAGAGGCAGACACAGACAGGGTAGAGCTGATCTGTTGGATTAAAACGAGGGCTTGCAGGGAGATGTTGAAGGTGGATGTGTGCGTGATAAGGAAGAGAGTGTCAATGTGTTTATTCAACCTACAGGCCAATCAGAACTTTGTGAAGAGAAATTGGGGGTAAAAACGTACCCACTGTCCCCTGCATCGATTTTTGCAAACGGAAGAGCACGATTCACCCCAGTCAGAATGGCAGAGATGAGCCTTGAATGGGCATCTTCTACCTCTGTGAACCCGGCTGCTCCCTTCACCTCAGTCACTTTCCCCTTCCCCTTTTTCTTACTATCGCGGACCTTCACCCTCCCCTTCTTGTCCTTCTTTATTTCGCCTTGGTCTTCTACTACGGCCTCTCGCTCTACGTCCTCCACCTTCTCTGGGTCCTCCCCCAAAAGCTCCTTGAACATCTCAAAATATACTTCGATAAGTTTGAGTGCGACCTCACGATCTCCAGGAGTCAGCACAATCTGATTGAATGTGATCGTCGCGTAGTATCGCGCGTGCGCATTGCCGCCTTTCTTCTCGTGCGCAGTGGACACGGACTTTGGTTTTGGTTTTGGCTCGGCATCGGTAAAGCGAATGTGCTTTCCTTGACTGGGAGGGAGAGAAGGAATAGAAGGAGGGGCGGGTGGTCGAAGAACGAGGGAAATGACTTCGCGCACGATAACAGTTTTCATGGAGGGGTGGGTTTGGAGAAGCTGGAGCAGGTGGTAGGATGCACGGGAGCAGAGAGGCTTCTCTGTGTCGCCCTGGGTTATTTCTAACGTAAGACGCTAGCTGTGAGGAAAGTAATAGAAACGTACAAGCTTGTTAACGAGAAGACGAAGAAGATTTTGCTCTTGCTCGGGTTTGTCTCGGAGGAGGGTGAAGATAAGCGTTAGAGATTGTGTACGAATGTATTGCAAGGGGTCTAGTGAGAGAGACTAGAAATACGTGAGTCCATTGAGCTGCCGAGAGACATGGAAACACATGCCTCGAGAATCTGGAGAATGGAAAAGAAATACTTCTTTAGCCAATCCTCAAAGTACCAACCGACAAGAGTCTTGTTCGTAACGTCGGGGTGGTTCAAAGGTTGGTCGCGGAAGTACCTGTGGGTGTGTGCGAAGGAGATAAGTACAATTGACCAGACCATCCATAATCTTCGAACCTTACTTGAGCTTGCGATCGGGTGCGCCTCCACCAACCCACCAGTCCATGATGCACCGCAAGGCCTTTAAGCTCTCTTCTCTTCCTCCCTTGCCTTTTCCACGTTCGGCCATGCCCTTGAGCGTTTCCAGAGCCTTGGTGTTGTGCACGGGGCTGCTCTGGACGAGAAGGGTGAGTGCGCTGAGTCTGTCGGACAAAGTGCCCGATTGAATGATTTTGGAGAAAAAGCTTGTTTCGGAAGACGAAGAGTTGGAGGACGAGGATGACTGAAAAGCACGTATGTCGGCATTGTGGAGGTCGTTTGCTTTTTTGGTGAGCGATGCAAGCTGGTCTGGTGTAATCGCGGGCAATGTGGATTTCTGCGGTGCTAAGGGTGATATCGTGGCATGCCATAGGGGAGTCGGCTCAAACACGAGCTTTGCATTTTTTTCCATAGTCTCCACTACACTGTAGTGGTTTTTTTTGGTCACGCTTAGACGCGCGCCGCGCATCAGGCTGACACAAGGTTTTTCACGCTCCGCAAGTACGGCAACTGAAACTGACCTTTATCATCGTCAGTATGGGTTGCGCCTCTAGTCCTCAAGGAACTCAAGCGAATAGCTGAAGCTAGCAAGATGGCCAACCCTATTAATCCAACTGTTAATTGAGGTAAGACTCCTGATTTGACTCGCATCCGGGAAAGAGGACACGAACTTCTGGCCGAAAGAGAATACCGTTGGGAAGCAGGACGGGCTGCTCCGTTTGTGAAATTCTGAGATGTCATTCCTGCTGTGTACGCCAGGGAG
>JABAKA010008116.1:0-27284 GCA_018857285.1 Termitomyces sp. Mi166#008 | reverse complement strand
CCTGTAAGCTGGACACATGTTGTGCATTACCAGCGGTACTCTTACAAGTTCTCACACATTTTTAGTATTGAACCTTTTATATTCATACTTTTTCATGCACCCTCCCACCTCTCCCTGTGGTATATATTACATTGTTTTTGATTCAGTCTATGCACTAGGATATTATTTACAACATACATATATAAACTTATGTACAGTATTGGACTTTCTTGGTACAGGTAGTTACACCCTTGCTTCACCGCTTCATCAAAATACAAAAGAGAGGTCGCTTTGGCAACCTGTTTAGCACTAACATGAAGTGATAAGTAGTAGAGGCTAAGCTATCTGCACCACTCATAAGAACCATTGCGGTCTTTGACATGATGGACCTGCAGCTTTAGCTTGGGCCTTGGTCAAGGACATTGCATTGTCTGATACAATCTGAAAATAGGGTATGCTGCAATAGAAATAAAGTCACTCATGTTGAAAAGGGGTAATGGATGTTGGAATCCAACAGGCAGCAGTAAATGTCCGGTGCAGTCAACACCTAAGATGATACGTAAGTATTTCCTGTGTCAATGAACTGTATTGATGAATACCTAAGATAACACGTAAGTATTTCTAGGTATTCTAATTAGTAATTGCTTTATATGTACGGTGAATAAGACGTACCCTCAGAATGTGTCAACAAACTGAGGGTACTGCTGTTATGACCAGGTAAATATATATAAGAGAGAGACAAAGCAGTTAGTGGCCAGGTTGACGTCCATTGTGTCCCTGGCCATCGAGAGAGAGACAAAGCAGTTAGTGGCCAGGTTGACGTCCATTGTGTCCCTGGCCATCATGTCGTGGTACCCATCACAGATATCACAGATATCACGTTGTCCCAACAATGGATTCATCACCTCAGAGAGCGCATTTCTCAAATTGCGATTCTCCTTCTCTAGTCTTCGGATGTGATCCCTCAAGCTCTCAATCTGGATTTCCAACTGGCTTTCGCTCTCCTCATCTGCCTGCTCCTTTTCCACTTCATTATCTTCATCCTGTCTTGAATACGTCTTGACATCGACGTCTCGCGTGGTCTCCAGCCTGGATGATCAAGAAGGATCATCCTTAACCCTCGTTTGCCCAGTCGGCAGGTCGGCTGGCCCCTGGTAATCCAATTTGGCGACAGCACATCCGCTGTGGTTAAACTTTGCTAGTTGCTATTCACCTTCTTATGGGTTCTCCCCGCCATCAAGAATCGCTTGCAGAATGGTGCGACCGTCGGGTTCGAAACCTTATGTAGATACAATACCATCCTCCGAGATCCGCCCTGATCGAGTAACTTCCGCGCATTTCAAATTCCAACCACCGTCTGAATGCTCCCTCTTCATGGCTACTGTGGCGAGAATAAGTCGTTGAGGCTCTTAGAGCTGGCTCTGAAGTTACAGATGTAGGAAAAACTCGAATTGTCATTCTAACTTCCATCGACGGACTGACTCTGCGCGATCATTCCATGGATTCCCACGAACGAAATTAACCCATCAATTGACCCTTGACCCGATCTCGATATATGAAATCCTATGTACATGTTTTTCCAGAACTTCAGAGAGGCCCCCGACAAACGTGATTCAGCCTGCAAGCACATGGCTCGCTTGAACACCCAGACCATCAAAACTGGTCAACATAAGTCTTGCATCAGTCAACATGTATCCTGAGGATACATATTAGAACCTGAACTAATCTACCCATGAACTAGAATTCTCTCGAACTGAAGTATTGAGAGTTGATTTAGGGCCGGTACGGAGTGGGGCAGGATGAATCCCGCTCCTGACCTGTCAAGGCCCGCCCCGCCTCAACATCATTAGCTATTGATGCATCATCGAATCATCGCTAGCAGCACCAAGCAGTACTTCGGCCTCCGTGAGGATCGGTTCATCAAGTTTAAAGTCAGGAACTTTTCGTAGGCACCCACAGCGAGGCACTGTTAAAGTTGGCGTGACACCCCAAAATCGCCTGCGCAGCTCCTTGTGACGAGATGGACCCACAACGTTGTGAGCGGTGATTGTGAACATGAAACTCTTACAGAGACATGTCGGATTCCACGACAATTTAGGATGCCTTCTCTTCGCCCTATGAAGTACTAATGAGATGATCGTTTTATTTTATTGACCCTGAGAACTCACAAGAATGGATCGTAATGGAGGCTAATGGAGGCAGGCTGCGCGTGGCCATCTATACGTAGCTCGAAGTCGAAATGCATAGCGCAAATAAGGGAATCGTGTCGTACGCGTGTCAATAAGACTCGACGTGTCCGAGGCACCTGCCGCAAAAGTCGTAACCCTATCTGCCACGTCAGGTCATACATAACGTGAATCTGGATGTGCACAAATCTTCGCATGAAGTGATGTTCGCGAGACGATTCATTGTCAAATGTCATAATAACGCGCGAATGCCTGACTGAGATTTTCGTTGAGTTAAGCTGCGTAACGGGGGAGAACTTGAAGGCACTCGCATTAGGCCTCGACCGACGGCTCACCTAGACAACTTGAGCTGGATGTAGGTTGTGGATCAGGTGTCCGTTCAAAAGAGATACGTAGATCGTTCAAACAAGAGCGCAAGGTGATGGGCTCCACTGGTTCATTGAATCAACGCGCCTTGATCCCTTTTATCAGAAGCTCACCCACACCATGAGGATCATGTGGCTTCAACAAGAATAACAGGCTCATGAGATGAGCTCATGATGATATCAAAAATACGAATTGCCGAAGAAGTTTGATGAAAAATCGGAAAAATCGTGACACGCCCAGTGAGAACAACCAGAACGATTTTAAGCGTCATCGATTTTTGGACAAGAGAGCTGGGGCTCGAGCGCTCAAGGTGTTCGCACACACCCCATCTTATCAAATTGGTCGTCGAGGAAAGAACAAAAAGGTCGGGAACGACTGAATGGTTATGGAACCGCCATTCTCTGAAAATCACACGATCGTGGACAATTAGGGGCCCACCAAATTCGGGCTTAGACCCGGGATTTGAGCAAAAGCGGTAAGGACAAAATCAAACAAGCTGGGGGCTAGAAGTCAATGGATGCGCATGGGATTCTTGGACTGCGAATGAATACACTACACCATGGAAGGTATATGGGTAAAAATGCCCGTGCGAGTGACTGTCCGAAAATCGAGGCGTCCGAAACTTGGCTGAGCAGTCACATCACAATGACTTTGGGCTTGACAACGCCTGTGAAGCCATGCATCGACTTGAAGAGAGTGAGTCTATAGACTGTGGGGGACATAAAGGATGGCCGCAGTCGACGAAATAATAGCAAGGTGAAGAAACGCGCCACGATGACAATCGAGATCTGGGAGTGGATGATCAGAATCGGATTGCTGACAAACGTACGAACATCATTCAGGTTCTCAAATTCTAGATTCTGTCGCTTAGCGCTTATCAGGCAGAGAAATACGGAGATTCGTACGTGAACTTATTACAAGCGTGAGACTGCAGAATGTAACACGTTTTGTGCTGGCCTTGGGTGTTTTCTTCACCAACAACACGCACCTCCTCAAGTTCTCATCTGATCCTTCCCTGGCATCCCGCCGGAGTCTGGCGTCGAAGCATTTCATTTCGCATTCAGTCTCTGTACGGCAACGAAGGGCTGCCTGGAAACTATCCGCCTTCTTATAAGCTGTCCCTTGAACACCTTTCATATCTGCTACCTCGTCTTAACTGATCGACATACTTCATCCCCCTCCAGAACAATGTCCGGTGTTTCTTCATCGCGCGTCCGCTCCAAAACGACCGACTTTGCACAATTCTTTCGCGGTCATTCTTCACGTCAGTCCTCGCAAAACGAGCCCGAGAGCTCCCACCTAAGGGTCCCAGAGGATTCCGAATCTACGACACCGAAAAAGTCGAAACTACCATTCCTGGGCCGAACGAGAAAGAAGTCAACGCCCTCGGTCAAATCTGGACTTCTGCCATCGACGGGACGTGGGTATGAATCAGAGGCCGCAGAGCTGCCCGCAACGACGACTACGAAGAAAGACCGGTGAGTTCAATTTTGTACTTTCCTGTTTTGGTGCCTATCGTCGGCTATCATGACCACTCTCCAAGACATCGCACGATTGGGGATATTTGAGCCGAAAATCCCTCTTTTGCACACTCATTAATCCCCTCTCATCATTGCAACATGTTTGGACTTTGACTGACATATTCTGACAGGCGTCTTTCGCACCCCGGGCCATCTGCTAAGCCAACCATTAAGACAGGTTCATTACCCACAGCAAAAGCCATTCCACAGATCAACCCGTCGTCACCGTCCCTGGGCTCCAAGTTCGTGGCTCATTTCAGCAACTCCAAGTTACGCAAGGTGCCCTCTTCACAATCGACGAAGGCAGCTTCCGGCAATGGATACACCGCAGACAGGATCTCTCCTCCCACAGACAATCACGCAGCATCCATTTATTCAACCACAACCGCCGCCAGTACCACACCTCCATCTATACCTAGTGATACGGTGATCACGATCGCATCGGCTCCTGACAATTTGGAAGCGTACAGCAATATATTCAGGCTTTCAACAGCGAAGAAAACTACAGTTCCAAAACGTCAATTATCAACACCGGCGTCACAGTATCGCGACAATTACAACAAAATCGAGCCCAATGTCGTCCCATCGAGCTCGTCTAACCCTTCCATTCCTCGATTGGATCCTTCCGTTCCGAGCTCCCCTGGCAACCGTCCATCAAGCTCCTCTCGCCATGAGGCAAAAGAGCGGGACTTTCGGCAACTGACTGACGGCAATAAATCTCCCAAACTTCTGAAGCGCGCGCCAGGCCCGAAAATAGCAGAAGATTCTACGCCAGAGGATTCTGCGGACGAGTCCATACTACACCTACGTCCAGGGGACCTGACTCCTACTATCGATGTCACCCCACCACCCCCGCCCAAAGCTGTATCACCGACTCCTCGCCCTCGGTTGAGGACATCATCAGCTATCAAGGACACGCGCACAAGTGATCCCCCTTCCATTCCGCTTCCCGACCCTCCTGTAATGAATAATAGTAATAGTCCGCCTGCAAGTCCGACTTCTCCATCATCTCCCAGATTGGCGACGGTATCACCGAGCGCCTCGATCCTCAAGCGTCCTCGAGCTAATACAACAGGGTCGGTGCCACTGTCCCCTGTGACTGCCACCACTATCACTGTCCGTGCGCCGTTGCTGAGACACAGTCCTGGGCTCTCGGGCGAAACCTTGGCTATCAAAAAGAGCTCGAACAAGGAAATTTCTGATCTCGGTAGAATGACGGTGGAGCAGCTCAAGGAAGCTTTGGCACAGCGTAATCAGCAATATGCCGAGCTGACGACCCACTTGCTTGAAGTCACCAAGAGCTATGCAGCCGAGAAGGCTGTGCTCGAAAAGAAGATTGCGGCGCTGGTTATGGAAGTCGCCAGGAAAGACAAGGAAATCCAAGGCTTCACTTGGATGCTCAATAACCGCGGCACTCAGCCTCCTCCCGATGATGACGTGGACTACACCAGAATACCAGGTCCACGCATCCAGAGAAGCCCTTCTGCGGCTTCGAGCAAGATGTCATCCCGCCGGATTCAGCAAGCGGATGATTCTGGTGCAGAGTCGCCCTCAGGAGCTGAGTCCGTGCCTGGATCAGGAGGATCTGTCCGTTCGAAGAGAGGCCTGCGCCCACTGACCCTTGGTGAGTCGAACTACAGTCTCTATCGGTCATCGATATCGAGTAAGGCCTCGAGTCGTGGGCCGGCCTTTGACAGCGGTGTCTCGGACCAGAGAACTTCGGTCTACTCCTCATCCGCCGCGACCTCGTCGAGCTCATCCCTCCTCCCTCCCAGTCCTTCCATCACTGGCTCATCCTTATCTGCAATTCCAGAGGTATCCGTCGTCATGCCCTCCTCTAGAGTGATGTTGCCGCGCATTCCGATCTCCCGGACGCGGGACTCGGCGTCGGAGTGGGAGACGAACCCCGAAAAGAAGTCTTATGACGCAGTCCGGCTCTCCAAGCCGGCATCCTCTCTTTCGTCGTCGTCGTCGTCCTCTGCTGCAACAAGTGCATATGCGGCGAATCTCAAGCGTGGACGTCCGCCTTCTATTGCACAGGTATTGCATAAGTCAGGCACTATGGATGATGTTCTAGAGAAGCTCCGCCCATTTGCGGCAGCAGCGCCGACGGCAGCTGAAGCATGACAAGGCCCACTTCAGTCAGGTTGTGTTTGGTCCCTTCCTTTCCTACTAAACAATACTTGCTTCTAGTCCAATTCTGATTCTATTCACTCCTGCCCATATTAATCCACTCTATCGCCTTTTAATATTCTGGATCTGGCACCTTGAATGGTCGACCATAGCCCCTGGCCCCACACTCTTTCCCTCAAATGACACGTTCCGCAATATCCTGTGCGATGGCTTGATTAACAAACACATCTTCGTTCGTCTTTTATTGTCTCCACGGGGTGGAGCCTAGATCACGACATCGTTGGGTTCTTTTTATCCTCGCTGACATCTGCCTGCCCTTTCCCGTCTCGTTCTCATCCTATTCAATGATGGACCTTCATATCCCAATTGTTGGATAACACAAGTGACCCACCTCGTTGCACCAATGACATGCACTGCATTCCTTGTACACTAGTACTGCATACGCATTTCAGTATAGTTCAATGTCAACACACTAATAATCTCTCGCCGTTCATCGTTCAAACGAGCTAACACGTCCGGAATCTAAAAGACCAGCAAGGACTGGTGAGGAAGGTTGATGACGGAACAATATATCACGCCAAGCGCTTTCAAATGTTATTGGCTGAATGCACGGTTCAAATTGAATGTTGATCGATGATCAATGGGTTATTGGTTTTTTCTATTAATGTCAAGACGAGAAGCTGTTCAGGAAAGGATTGCCGAGGGGAGTTGAACCACCTCGGGAAATGATATAGAGCGCGGTGTGAACCATTGCGACTCGCTCCACTTTAACAATCTTTACCCCCGCCTGGAGGATGAAAGCGTCTATCCGTTGTACATGTTGTTATCTTCCTTTTCTGTCCACAGAGGGCTAGCTTTTTTCAGGTTTACACGATGTGGCTGGGTAGACCTGTATGTTTGCTCCTTCAAGGATTTGTGCAGCGAGTTATTCAACGTCTCATTGTGCCCCGAAAATCATTCACCGCTTCAATTTTCCTCATTTTATCAAGTTAGAATTCCAGCTGTAAGCACTAGCCAATCGATCTAACAGTAACAGTGACGCTACAGATCAAGAATCAATATAACTTGTTGCTGGATCAACGATTACTGGTATCTCCTCATCTGCGACCGACGCAAGAACACCCCTCATACCACTGTTATCAAAAGCTCTCCCGTGTTTACCTTGCCTTCCTACCTGACAACTAGATCGAGTATGGATGAATGTCAGACCGGAATAACCTACTCTCAATGCGGCATCCATCGTCCTTGATACGCCTCGGGACGTTGAACTGTACTACCTGTTATGACGCGAACGACGGCAAATCGTTTGAACGTGATTACAGAAATTCCATTCAATTGCTGCAATCCTTGATAGATAATCTGCTGCCCCAATGCTTATGCTTCATCCTAAACATCGTCGCAAGCCAACTTCGTGAAATAGTATGCTGACGATAATCACCTTGTCGCTAGACTTGAAAGCACTTACGTGCGTCCCAATAGTATTGTTGGTGGCCTGCAAGAGATCCCCAACAGTTCATCCGGTCGATTTTAACCGATCAAAGGGGCAGAAAGATTCGGAATCTGATGCTCATAATCGGAGTGCAAGATTCTAGTGTCGTGACAATGACTTGGAATTGGCACGCCAGTGAAGCGTCGCTCTCCAGGATTGTTCTTTCAATGCAAACCAGTCGTGCCAATCAATACCCTGCGGCTGTGAGTCTCTGTCGTTGTTGAAGATTTTAAAAACCTGCATTCTTCCGTCACATGTCCGACCGTGTTTCAAGTTCCACTGACTCCGATTGAATTGAATGTGGTACTAAGTACTTGACGAGTGCCTGCCCATCCCATCATTGTTTCCTAGTTGGACGCCAGAAAACTATGTCAATCGTTACATCTGACGCAGTGATACTATCTATCATCTTCGATCGAAATTTGCAGATCTTCTATCAGAAATATCAAAGGTTTCCGATTTGAAAACCCTGTGTGCTCAGGCTCAGTCCTGGTAGCTATCTCTGGCCATCCTTGAATGTCGCATTTGGACCCGGTTCAGTATCGTGTCAGCCCACTCTTTGATGTTGACCAGGCACTCTAGATACTCTAAACTCTCAGCTGATCAAAGACCTTGAGTAGAACCTGGATGTATGTTGGGCGAATGAGGGAGGAGACAATTGTAACTCGCGTTTCGAACACACCCAATGCATCGCGGTGTACTAACCCGAGGTGTCGTGGATAACGTTAACGTCTCGTTCTTGTCGTGCTTTTCTGGATGTCTGTGATTATTCGAATTTCAAGTCTGAAGCGAATATCATCTTGTGAAACCTGTGATTGCCCTCACATCCAACTCGACGACGAGTGGCATGCCAGGTGGTGACTTAATGTATCCCAAACTAGTACTCCCCTCCCCAGGCTCCCCTTACAAACGAGGCCAATCATGAACTCTGATTCCAGGGCACGATTGCTCAGTTCCTACAGCGTTCCAGTGCTGTAATATTTTCTCTCAGGATCGGGCTTCGTCTAAAAGAGCCTCATGCATGTTCTCGTAATCCTCATCTCGTTTTCAAAGAGCCACCCCACGCCGTCCGCAAGCAATCTCATCAGAAACGTCAGGAAATTCTTTCAAGTAGTGCTGTAGTCGGCAGCGCTAAGCATAGGAAAATAATCGATCATTTATTTTGGGCTGGATCGCAAGGAATAGCACGTTGCCCAACCGATCACTACTGAACCTCAATCACAATTTAACTACCGAATTTCCAAGGGCTTCAATGCTTGATGAATATACAATGATCGTCTATTGGATGCAAGGAGTACATCGTATTGAACAGAGATGGATTATTCTCATGGAAGAGTGGATGGTATCTCCTTTTCAAAATTTCGCGCCTCAAGGCACCATAGTAGGTTTCAAGTCCATCCTTTGACGTAACACGAGATCACTGACGAAGATTTCGTACGTGCAAGACCAGTCAAACTACCTCCCACCCCAAACCGCCTCCTCATCAACTTCCCTAAGTGTACCATTCCTTAGCCTTTCAGTTTCCTCGCGATGTAACGCATCGTCTCCCGGCGGAAGCGCCACACCTCCCCGACGCCGACGGCCATAGAAGAAATCGTACACATGTGAAAGGAAGAACGCCAGTGGGTGGATTGCAGTGAACGTAATGACTGTTATCTGTACACGTCAGATCAGCCAAGATCATGTCCGATCCCGTAGAATGAAAGGACGTACATAGACTGGGGCGGGTTTGGGCATATCCAACCAAATGCTCACGCAGAGCCAGGTTGCGGCGACGCACCACACGAGGTCCCTTCTGAGGACGATGATTACGAGGGCAAACAAATTGGATGACATCACGACTGCAAACCCAGACCACGCGTGCCAGGCAGAGTATTTCCGCGGTGAACCAGGTGGGGTGGGATCAAAGGATAACCCAAGAGTGACACTGTAGATGCAATCAATACCCTATTCCCAATTTACCAAAAAGGACATACAATAGGGAGTATGGAAACAAGATAGCGAGGGGTAAGGCAAGGAAGAAACGGAGTGGCGCATGTATCAAAGCTGTATCCATTGGACGTGCTGATGTCGGGGGGTGATATACCAAGAGTACGAGGTTGGAGTAGAATAATAAAAGGAGAAGAACACCTTGGAATATTGTCGCGACTAGGAACCACTGGAAGATCCATGCGATTGCCCAAAATGCCATGACCCAATTGGCTAGGACAAGCGATACACCGACTGCTTTCGTCAATGTGTGTTTTGTCTCAGATTTGCTGGCGAGAACGAGGAGAAGGCAATAGCCTAATTGACCAAGGAAAATAACGAATACATAGATAGTGATTGTAGGTGGATGAGGGGAAATTGAAGTAGGATGGTTCCTGACGACTTCAGTGATGGTAGGTGTGGTGAGGACTGTGCAGACAACGAGAGCGGCGATGTTAATGAGCAGAGAGAGCGGAGTGAGAACTTGAAGGCGGACAAGAGCAAGATAATCCTGTACAGCAGGATGCGAGAGGTCGACGGGAAGGGACTCCATGGTGGTTCAAGGTTGGGAAGGGTCGACGTCATAGGATTGAGTTAGACCACCCCACGAAAAATGGACACACCCGGAATTGAACCGGGCACCGCCCGCAAGATCATCGAGAGATGCTAAGCGGGCGTGATAACCAACTACACCATGTGCCCTTGGAAACACTGCTTACAACAATAGTGTCAGGGAAATTTTCAAATTCTTCCCACTATAGAGGTGTCTTCCTCGAGGGGCATTGTGACTTAATTTACATGACAAAAGAGATACAAGGAAGCTACGGAGATGTTGTACAACAGAAGGATACAATGTCCAGAGTAGGAATGTATAGTGTGTACATACCCAACAGAACCAGATAAAATCTATTTAGTTGTCAACGGTGGCAGGGCAAAAATGGAGACTGTAGAAAACGTCTTATCAGTTGATTCTAAGTCTGCAAAGTATGAATGGAACTTGCCTTAAAATACAGAATGTTTCCTGTAATAAATCAGGTATAAAAGCCCCGCTGCGTCGCAAGGGGTGAGGGTATAAGATCGTGACGGTCATAAGTGGCAGCACTGGTGGATACAGAAGTTTGATGAATGCGAGAGAAATAGATGAAGCAAATGAGACAAGGAGATAAAATGAGCGACGGAGCATGATGAGGCATGAAATTTAATGAATGACGGTATCCGTTTGATCATGGTTAGGCGTGATGGTAGTGTAGTGTAGTCGGATGTCTTTAAGGAGCGTTTCACGAGTAATACGTTTGACTCATGGACCAATATTGCGAGTCTTGTTCGACGAGCGGTTGTTGTGGTGAAATATACTGAGTTGGGGGCCAGCCCTGCGGCGTCGACACGGTCATTGATAGATGGCCATCGGGTGTGCCCCGCCCACTCGCGATTTGATAATGATGCATCTGGTGCTGAACAAGTTCCGCGGGTGTCTTGACGTCGTATAAAATCTGATGACGGGTCTTTTCGTAGACCGGTAGGGACTGTGATACTTGATTGACTATTGCTTCGCCAGCGACAGTAGGAATCTGGCTCTGCACAGGTATCGGGCTGTCCATCGTACTCGCTCCGACGACTTGCTGCTGTTGTGGCTCCTGGCTCTCGTACGGGGTCTCATATCCCGAGGATAAATGATAATACGTCTCTGGACCAGAGACAGTAAGCTGGTGGACAAAGGCCGGTGGGCTGGGGTGATGCGAATTGTTGGACGGGTATATCACGGGCGTCTGTGGGTGTCCAGTAGTCGATCCATATGGCGAGCTGGCCGTGGACAAAGGTCCACTGCTCGAGTTGGCATGGGGACTTGATGGACCACCGTAAGCACCATCACTGCTCGTCGACCCCTGATCGAAGGACCTGGGGGTTTGATCATAGCTGCGGGGTCCTTCGTGGGGCCCAGGACGGGACGATGACCGGCTGCGGATGTACTGAGTGGAAATGAAGGGCTGTTGGACCTGCTCGGGCTGATGAGGCTGGCGCTGACCGGCGTCGTTGATGCTAAATCGACGACGTTGACTTATGTGTATATCTTCATCCCGCTCTTCGGCATACCGGAGAGGGTACTCGCCAGCCTGCAATCGAGACGTTCGAGTGACAGAGGAGGATCTAGAACGATAACCATTGTCCACAATGGGGTGACTGACAGGATGCTGGATGGGAGATAATTGCTGAGACTGGAAGTTGTTCGGATGCCCCTCCTGTACAGGCGAAGACGTAAAATCAGCCACACGTGGCTCGGGTATACTCTCAGTCTTCGGCCCATTGACTTTTTTAATCATCCAAGGCGCACTGTCCTTTCCTCGGTCGCGGAAACCAACAGTAGGGTACGAAGATTTCTTTGAGTGCCTCTTATCACTGCCTTTGCTGCCACGAGGAACAGAGCTCTGTCTCGGCGGTGAAGGCGGGATCACAGGACGATGGACTTGAGGCTGCTGTGACGCCGATGAGTGATTAACATTCGCCTTCACGAAGGAACTGTCCGAGCCGACAGCCATTGGTGTTACCTCCATTTGCCCATTCGTCTCAGCTCGCCGCTCAACAGGTTGTAGCACCTCAAGCACGGCATGTTTCCTCTTCAGCGGGTTCTCCTCGCCCTTCCTACAAACATCACTCGACTCAATCCTTCTCTTCATCGACGCAAGCAGGCGCGACATCTCGCCATCTGGGAAACCAATCCCACAAAGCACCTCCAATGCAACGCTCACTTCCTCGACCAGCGCCACAGTACGCCGGGGCTTCGTCGATGCGAACCCAGAATGCGCACAAATCACCAACGCATCAGCCACCGCCTTCTGCAAGGGATAAAACCCACACATGAACGACGCCCTATTCCCAGTCTGCACAAGACGATGCAGCACCCTTGCAGCACGCACAACAGCCTGCGCTGCATCGACCGTTGCACGGCTCGCGGGGCTCCACGGGTGCGCAGCAGAATACACGCTCGTGCTCGAAGAAGTTGTGCCGTCCTGTGGGGGCCGCATGAGAGGCACATACGCAGAGATAATCATGCGGTTCGCGAGGATAGCAAGTTCAGCAGCGATTGCTGTGTGTTTTTGAGACTTGGTTTCGGTTGAGGGGGAAGGTTCGAGACGGAGGGACGAGGGGAGGTCGGCGGCCCAGGTACGGATCTCAGCTTCGAGTTTCACGGCTTGGTCGAGGGTGTAGCCGCTCCCGCAAGTATAGCAGTCGCAACCAGGATGGGCGAGACGATGTTTGAGAGTTTGTGCTAGGCGGGTGAGGCTATGGACGTAAAGGTGTCAAGGAAGAATGGCAGAGAGGTTGGTATAGGGAAATGGGGAAAGCTTACCGACAGCGAACACCGAAGAAACCTGTCTCTGCATCGTCCGGTATAGAAGAGGAAGCCTTGGTCTTGGTTTTCGTTTTCGGAGGAGGAATAGGACGTGGAGGTATCCGTGCTTTGGAGAGGCCATTAGCCTTGGCAAACAACGGACGTCGCTCGTCTTCGTTCCCGCGGTCACCAGAAGGGTCGCTCTCATCATCTCCATCTGCACTTTCATCAGATTGCTTGCGAGAACTTGATGGACGCGAAGGAGAATGCGCAACAGCGGGAATTTTGGTTTTGTACGAGTGGGAAGCTATGAGAGGTGTTTGTTCCAGAACATCAGACGTGAAACTGTTGAATTTCTTGAGTAGCTTCCCAGGAAGTCGCAAGTTATGGGTAACTCACATGTCATAAAACATAATATCCCACCAAATATTCCTTCGCCTCTCTTCGGCCTTGCCATGCTTTCGCACTCCCGTTTCTGACTCTGGATCACGTGCAAGTTCAAGTCCACGAGCGGTGTTGACGAGCTTGCCTATCTGGAGAAGAGAGAAAAAAGTTAACGCCCCACCTGGAAGGCTCTGTTGAAAAGAATACCAGAGGGAAAACGGTCTCGGACAAAACCCTCGATGACGTCGCAGACCCGGTGCGCAGCAGATACTTAACTTGAAGGAGCAAAGCCACCATATGATCGAGTTCGTTCTTCTCCTTCTCTGCTTGCTTCGCCTTACTCGCATCCACTGAAACGTCGACACTGTCCAGACAAGTCTCTTCCTCTTTTGCACCTGGAGAGCTTCTGTGCTCCTCCCAGACGCCTATCGCCTGTCTAGCTAGTCCATACAAGAAGGAATGATCCACTGATGCTTCACCAGGAGACTCCACTGCCCCAAGCGCAAGCAAATAGCACATGCAAGCGAACAAGGGGAGGCTGGCAGCGGAATTTGATGAAGGCAGGGACAATGGTGACGGAGAGTTGGATCCTGCACGAGCATCGAAGACAGCATTAGCTAAAGATCTCTGAGGCTCCTTTTCGGCTTGGGCAGCAGCAATTTCTGCGTCAGCAAGCTCAACAACTCTTGCCCAATGGATGAGGAGAGAAAGATGTGGGGTTGCTGAGCGGACATTAGTCAGGAGTCGTGTACGTACAGATGGAGGAGGGAGGTGAGCAAATATTGCGGACGTTAGAGAAGGCTGTCCTGATAGGGGAGCAGGGGATAGTACACCCTGTGAGGCTGTGTACTCGCAAGAATAGGGATCCTGCGAGAGATATGAAGATTCCTGTGGGCGTTGTGTATGATATAGGTGGAGGGAAGGTAAGGTTCGTCGAGTAGCAGGAGCATGATTCGGGCTGGCCGACGGGCCTTGATCAATTAGGATCGTATCTTCGTGAAATTGGCCGGAGCTGGAGAAATGCAAAAGCTCTAAAGATGGCTCCAGCTTAACGAAGGGACCGTCCTCCAGGGCCTCAGATTTGAGGGAAACCTGATTACCAGGCGTAAATACGTCAAGCTGGCAATGTACCAGCCATATATTTACGAGGTCGTGCATGCGAATAGATATAGGCGAAACAGTGTCGGAGACGACATGGCTCGGTCGGGCTGGTAAAGAGCCGATAGGAATCTGGGCGAGTGGATACGAGGACTGGAACGGTGGTGGTGTCCTGCCAGCGGTTATCATAGAAAGAAGCGTTTCGACCTGTATAAGGCGGTTATTGATGGAATGTAGATCGACCTTTTCTGCAGCCGCTGGTGAATAGATACAACGCGCCACGGTATCACGCTTTGTACAGCTACCACACGGCGTGCGTCTGTCGCATTTGAGCTTGAGACGCTTACACTGTGCCAAAAATGAGCTCAAAAAGGTGGAAATATCGGGAAACAGACCTCTGCACAAACGACAGTTATTCTGGAGCGAATTTGGCTGCGAAATGTGAAAGGTGAGCACAAGACCGTATATGTAGGTGCCCAACATACGGTGCAGTGGTCGTAGGGACCAGGGCAGAGGCTGGGTCGTCCATAGCGGCTGTCGTGGAGGAAGAGTCTCGAGAGGAGACTTGGTTTTCATGGTGCTTAAGCTGTCCCTGCATATCCGAGTCGGAACTGGCTTTGCGTCCTACCACTTGGTCCTGGCCCGATTCGGCAGTCTGTGATTTCATCTTGAATAGTCCAAGGCCTCGCTGTCGCCAATCGTCCACAGGGTCCTCCTACGTCGCGTCGGCCAGGAAAGAGGTGCTCTTACTTATTTTCACCCAGCTGTGTCATCTATAAACTTCTGGCATTTGCCGCAGCCCGCAATCACTCTCCAATCACACCCTCATACCCGATCTGAAGGGCCCGACCCTGCACATTCCAAATCTCGCTCGATGGGAAGATCTTGTGCTTTTCGGGGCAACTTGAGGCAACTTGCCCAATCCTCTGGCTCGCATCATAACCGACATTGTTCCATACCCCAAATGGGGATACTCTCCATGCGCGTGTCAATGAACTGCGTGCAACAGCTCTTCAGCTGTTTGCATTTTCTTTCTATATGCTAGAAATCCTCGTATCTCTACGAAATGAAGCATACATGAGTGTTTCACTTTTCATTGCACCTTCATATCCGTGGAGCTCGACAGTAATTCGGCATAAGAGTCTTCTTCCACATGACTTCTAACGGCGCATCTTTCACCAGTGTATTCGGGTGCAAAATACAAGGTGCCTTCCTTCCTTTAGTTCTCTAACGGAAAATTCTAGAATACTTCACAAGATGAACCTGCATCCTATTGCCTAAATTGCCTATAAAACGTCAGTCCTCTCGCTTACGAGCAAGGGTTCGGTCCGTAAACTCTGTTTTTGGGGTCTCTCGACCCACGGAAACAGAGCAACGTCGTCAGCCATCGAAGCACGTTAAGCACACGCAGCACGACAATCGCTTTCAGACATGCTTCAGACTACACCGTAGTCCCTTTCATATGGATCCCTAGTAAAACTTACCTACGGCGCCAACATGGTGGACACGAGATGACCTGAAATGACCTGCTTCCTCAGATCCGGCGGCAACTTTCCAATCTTTTGTGAGATAATTGAAACTCTTCGAAAAGGCATGTCTGCATTTCAAAAAAAGGGATTATCCGTGCCGCGGGGTTCGAAAATCAAAATTTGCGTCCTTTTCCTCATTATCGACAAGAGCATAGGTCATAGTTACAGATGGTAAATCTGATATGGATAACACAGAAAATCCTTTGACAAATCTTCTTCTTCCTCACCGAAGCCAGAAGTGACCTCTGATAAACCAGATGCGTCACCAAAGGATCCTTCTCATTGTGGGGAGCCGACTCGGACGTCTTACAATCCCACGAGCCGCTCCCGGCGGCATCCTGCCGCCAACATGCCGCAAGACCATGCGCAATTACAATATGTAACAAAGTATCTATCCCATGATATATGTGTGCAGATTTGCATAACTACCATGATTTTCAGCTGTACTCGGATACATAACGTAAATTCCATCATATTTTAATTTGATTTTTCCTGACAAATGGAACGGAAACCACAGAAACACAAAATAGGAGGATTCACCCAAGTTCACTGGTAATGACGGGAAATGATGGTAGATGTGATCACTCGCGAGTCCGATGATGACAGAATTCCGTGGAAGAAAAAATTCAACAGCACAACGGGCTCGCGGAGATGTTTCTCGCTTGTTTCGAGATTGGGAGACAAGGGGCTCATGTCAAATGGACATGCACACCCTTGCACACCCCGCATAGTAGTGGTACGGTTCATAACTCAGTTACTACTATTCCAGTAGTATTCGAGTCGTGTCACCTTAATGAGGATCGGTAGCGAGCTTGACCCTCCCCATATCTTAACGAATAACAATGACCATCGTGGCCATCGCCTGGTCAGTGAATATGAAGACAGCATGCGGGTTCTTGTTGCATGAACAGGTAACGCACCGTCTCGTCAAATTTCACAGCATCATTGTTGTTCCACAATACGGAACAACAGTGGCAAGACAGGGGCATGTGCATATCTCGGCGACTATAAAAATATGAGCCGAAAGACATGTGTGTGCAGTCTAGACTTTGCTGTTCCAACGTTCATCGACGATTAGACACCAATTGAGTAGATTGACAGAGATGACACCTGATCACAATACTGGAGGACTTCTGTGGGCGCCAATTGTCAAACTGGTCCCAAACGGTCCATCGATAGAGAGTACCTACAGATTTGTACCTGCCTTAAGGACCAGTGATTTCTCCCTGATACATTTGAACTCGTGTCTCGTTGAAAAACTATCTAGGAGCCTTGAGATCACCTGATCGACTCGAGATCTTGGCAGCCGTCAGTCAATACATACAGGTCACGGTGCCGCAATTGCAAGAACATCCTGGGTCGACACAACCTTATCTGTTTCCAGGCTGTAGAGTTACAAACTCCAGCGATCAGCAAAATAGAAACAAAAACATGCTCAACTGTAGTTCGGCAATGCGGCAGTGGCGCTTCCACGTTTTCCCGCGAGAGTCCGTTGAAAGAGAACCCGTTGAAAATCAGGAAAGAACTTGAAATCCGGAAATTCATTCACGCGCCGAAAAGTCTAGGCGTGAGATACTTCCAAAAATGTCAATGATGGAGCGCGTAGCCCGGGCCGGGAACTTTCAAGCGACTTGGCTACAGTAACATAGGTCGGTAAAGACTCGAAGCTGCACTCCACAAATAAGGGTTTTCAGGTCTTCTATTGCTACCACGATTCTCCCTGATCTGATCTGGAGTTTAGCTATCTGGTTGAGTTCCAGGCTGGCCCATGTTTGTAATACTCACCTTGCAAAAATTCTCGCCGACTGGCCATATGCATATAACTAAAACTTTGCATTGGATGTCAGCTTTGGGGAAAACGATAGAAGCACAGGTGATCGCGTGCCTGCCGAACACTATAAGTATCTCAACCCATACCTAGACATCGATCTAACGTTGACCACCTGAATGCTTTGATGATTGATGTCAATGTATCCCATACTTAATCTACAGAAGACGTCTGTTTCATGCTTCCTTTGTTCCTATGGTATGAGGAAGTAAGGAAGATATAATCTCCTTTACAGCATTATTTTCTTCTCCTGTTTTCATCTCCTGACCTGGCCAAGGCACGCTGATATTTTTATCGACCCTTTCAATCCGTTGTAAGACGGCTTCGGTCCGTATGGATGTGGTGTGGCGGCGGGGTGTGCACTCAATCATTTGAAACCATATTCTCGTACGTCGACTCAGGGTTTCACTCGAGCGTAATAACAGGATGATATTACTTTCTCGGACGTTTTGCCGATCTACTAAAGGTAAATATTGGATTATAACTGCCTCCTCTGTTTTAATGATCATCCCTGTTTTGATACTGGCCGATGCGTATATCCTGCTTTAACGTCCGAGATTTTCCCTAGACGTGAGTGCTTCGGGCCGTGTATACGGTCGGATAACATATTGTATGATGCACGTCCTTACCTATTCGTGAGCTCCATAATGCCCAAGCAACCTATTAAGCTCAGACTTTCCCGCCACAAAGCAGCACATAATAAGTACTCAGTTGCTTTCTATTTTAGTGCTCCAGTCTCCTCATGTTCAAGGTGCTACTGACTCACAAGTCGGTTATCTATTTTTTCACAGGAGCAGAAGATCCCCCCAATGGAGAAATCGACACTTAAGGTTTGCATGCTTTGCTGCTGCCTCTCGTTGTGACGTGGATCTATCGTGATCAGACCCTGATACTGAAAATATCAGAAGATACACAAGTTATCGATGCCGATTCTGTCACAAAGGTAATGGATGAAAACAAGCCATCTTGACACAGACTGTCGACGGTGTGATGGCCATTCATCGATATCTACATTTATGCATCACTACGAGGATCCACTTGTGATTAAGACGTGTCCAGATCCCATTAATAACAACCATCGCTCATCTCAATGATGGCAGGGGGGCACTTGGTCATATCAACATACAGGCGAATGTTCAGGCGTATCTACCCCTTGAACAGGTAAGTAATCCAAAGAAGGTACATGGACTGCGCTGAGATATCTATCGCCACACTAGACCATGGACGATTAAGCAAATCTAGAATATCTTTCCTCTTTTAGTCACTGGGAAGGTTTGCTGCCCCTCTGTCATTATCGCCTTCATGAAAAGGGGGTTCATCTCATTTCCATGTCTCGCAGGTCCCCATGTCGAACATGCCTTTGACTGAGCGGGACCATCCCAAGTATCTAGACGTGTTACATATTCGTGTCAAAAAGTGGCCAATAATGGTTGGTTTCATCTTCTGGGATGACTGCGCAGCGCGGGTCTGCAAACTCTTACACACATGATAGCGGACGCAATGACATCGCGAGTTGGAAAGTATGGTCCTAAGTATCTTTGGTTGCCGATGAACTTTCTCTAGGCTTGTCTCTTCTTCTCAGCTTTCGTCGCTCCTCGAAATTGATTCTCTCTCCTTCATCACAGTCTCAAATGAACTTGGACAGCTACGAATGGTGTAAATCATGAAATCTATCATTTTGGAGCAAGATACTAATCACTGACAGACCCTGTGTTTCTCGAAGTACTTGCCGAGCTGGTTCAATTCTGGAGATGCGAGTTTCACTTCTTGGAGCATCGATTATTTTGACTGCGGCTCCATGGGCTTATGCTTCAGGGCCGCTTGTTCTCGGTGTCTCCGCACAAATATCTATAATCACAATCTCGAAGCACCAAATCGACATCTTGAATGCTGATAATGACCTCATGAATGACCACGGGACTCAGTATTCCATACTCAATTTCGACATCCTTGATAGCCATGCATCAAGAAAATCAAGGGAGTCAGTCACTAGTATCGCTATCCCAAATAGTACGAACTACTTCAACTCACTTCACATCGATAGTGATGACATGCTCCTCCGAGGTCAATTCAGGGATTATCCGGGCTTGCAGAGGGCGCCCCATCGCTGGTATCTCGGGATGATCGATGTCTTGTGCCATCAGGTAGTCCTGTTCATTGTCGATGTGATCGCGATATCCAACGCGAGACAAGTTCAAGAGTTGAAGTTCCCCACTCGCTGAAAATTCCTTGGCTTCCGGGTACCAAGTCGAAAGAAGCGAATTTGGAGTAGTTCACCGGCGACGCCTTCTATTCCTTGGATTTCGTAATTTCATTATCGAGAACCTTTCATTACTTATTCACCCGAAACTAGACACGCTTTCTATGACGCTTGAGCATGTGAACACTAGTCCGATCGGGATGACGTCTGTGGCGTCCGATTCGGAGCTTTCAGGTGGACCCGGGCTGTGGGGATGTTGTGCTTGTGCTGTAACTGAAGCCCAAGAACCCCGTACACTTTACAGTCGTGTCATTCAGACCACAAACACGTTACATTTGTTACTCCAAGAGAATACTTCGGCATCTCGTCTAGAGCCTCAGTGAGGTTTTTGTAACCCGAATACACATGATTAGATTACATGTATTAGTATGCAGCTTGTTCACCCAAGGTGGAGGTCCTATGACAGGAGATAGGAAAGCCTAAGATAATCGTTCTCTAGCTTCTTCAACATATGACCGCATAAATCCGACGACCTTGAGTAAATTCTGGCTGAACTTTGCTGACGTCGGAACAACGTCCAAAGTGAAGGCATCGTCTGAGCCTTCGTTGACAATCATCTGCGCATTGACAAAACGCTGCAGGGTGCTGAGTTTTCGTTTCGCGTCTTCGATAGCTGCTGGGTCGCCGTCATCAGCAAGTAGATCGGCCTTATTTGCGATCACCATTCGAGCCTTCGCACTCATGCCAGGCTGATATTGCTCCAGTTCGTCACGCAGCACCCTGAGCTCTTCCCAGGGTGCAGGACCCGAGAGGTCCACGACGTAGACAAGGGCGAGTGAGCGTTCCATAGATCGCAAGAAAGAATGTCCTAGACCAACATTCTCAGCCGCCCGGGATATGAGGCCAGGATTATCAGCAATAGTGAATCGAAAGTCTTCAACGAGGT
Organism: Termitomyces sp. Mi166#008; assembly: GCA_018857285.1. NCBI lineage: Eukaryota > Fungi > Basidiomycota > Agaricomycetes > Agaricales > Lyophyllaceae > Termitomyces > Termitomyces sp. Mi166#008. The sequence goes on along the minus strand of JABAKA010008116.1, from coordinate 6,330 downwards.
CAAAGCGGTGACCAGGCCGCAGTACAATCTCGTCCCACTGAGTCTCTTCCCGCGAGGTTTGATTTCGCGTCAGGACGTTTGCAAGCTCCCCCTTATCCATGCGTTCCCGTAATTGTTCTTCTTCCATCCGAGTCTCATCATAAATTCGATTGCCCGAAATGCCGCCCTCGAATGTACCGTCTTCCGCAACACGGACAACGCCCACAACCGGATTCAACGTCGTGAACGCGTATCCAGCAACTTCACTCTTCGCCCGTCCTCCTGTAAGGGCACGCAACAATGTGCTATTCCCCGCGTTCGGCATCCCAACGAAACCGATATCCGCAATAAGTTTGAGCTCAAGAGAAAAAGTAATGCGCTCCCCCTCCTGTCCTCTTGAAGCAAATTTTGGTGAGCGGTTTACAGTGGATGCGAAATGAGGATTCCCTAGACCACCCGAACCTCCCGACGCAATAAGAAAACCTGTAGGTTCTTGTTGTTTGGTGCCCAAGGGAGCATCCACTGAACGTTCTATCACTTCCTCCTTGTCGAGGTCGAGACAGATGGGTGTTGAAGCCTTCTTCCGTCTGGCTATCCGTCTCTCTCTTTCCTGTTTGTACAGAGCAGCCTCGGCTTCTTTGAAAGAATCCCTTTGTACATTGGCCTCTCCAGAGCGAGGATAATGAAGCCACCTGTTCTCACGCATCTTGTCCCGTTTTTCTGATGGTGTGAGTCCTTCTGTAGATTCTTCTTCAGCCTCCCATTCGTCTTTCGCGCGTCGTGGGTCATCCCGTGGTAATTCTCGAACGACAGTTCCTAGGGGGACTCTGATAATAGTTGGTTCGCCGTTCTTGCCATTTTGCCACGTTCCTTGACCAGGTCCTCCCGGTTGGCCGATGACTCGATTAGGGACCGAGGATAGGGTTGTTAGATGAGAAGTCGGTAGAATATAAACATCGCCTCCGCGTCCACCGTCTCCACCTGAAGGAGGTCCGAAAGGTTTGTACTTTTCTCGATGAAATGCCGCGCACCCGTTCCCACCGTTACCTGTACAAATGTTCAAGGCGCGTAAAACATGGAAGTTATGAACTACGTACCTCCTCGAACAGTCAAGATAAGATGGTCCAGGAAGGTTTGTCCCTAGTTCCCGGCAATTAGTTCCATACAGTTCAACCTATAGGAAAACCACCAACTCCTTGTTTTCGCTTCCATTCTGTTCTCCTTCTGCGACGCACAGCTTCAGAATCAGCGTCGTTCGATGAATGAGCTGGAGCTCGGTCACTATATTGTCTGAAGGTTTGAACGTGGAATCTAGGTGTACGAAGCGATGCTTTGAAGATGGCAAATGGCTTGGTCATGAATGGGGGAAGACCCGAGAAATTCGTATTTCACACGGCCTTCTTTATGATCATACTTTGTTGCGACGTCGCATCTGCCAAGTAGCTCGCCGAGAATTGTATATGGAAAATTCAATTTTCTTGGATTGGTATGTATTACAGGATGCTGAGGCTATTTTTGTCGTTTTACAAGGCGTTGGGACCTCCAGGTTTATATTGACGCTGACAGTTACCAGACATCCAAGCAGCCTTTAACCTCCTTGAACGTCGCATCTGATATGATCAGCTCGACTTGCCAACTTGCCAACAAGCTCCTTGAACAAGCACAATCACGCCTGACCTTGTTTCGCCTAACCCACTTCCTACCTTTGATTTATAATAAGTGCAGACTGAGGTTGGGATCTTATAAATGGGTATCCAACGGTTTATTCAGTTTCGGTTCCATACTAAGGTATTCTGGCTTCGTAAAGACACAAATAACGCTACTTATGATTTGACATGGTGTATAGAAGCACAAGGCTCCAACGAGCCAGAATTCGGACATAGGTTTACCAACAGAGTTATGGTTAGAGGTACTCGCCCACTTACCCCAAGATAGCATTGCGGCAGTCTCCCTTACCTCGCGTTCCCTGAAGTCGATTGCTCAACCTCTTCTTTTCAGAGGAGATCTTCTTATCCATCCTTTTACAAGCTCCATTCAACATACATAAGTATATCGAAGAAAGAGGCAACCTCACTTTGTTTTCACATTCAACTGAAATAGATGAATGAATAAGATTAGTAGTGGGATAGATACCTGGTTTAGATGTTCTAGATACCTTATTGCCATAGTTGGTCTGCAACAGTAACAACGTCGGCCATCTCCCTCGTGTCATGCACACGTACAACTAATGCCCCTTGCTGGACTGCGCACACAACACCTGTAGCTGTAGCCCAAACACGTTCTTTTGGCAATGTCTCCCGTCCTCTTTCCCCCTGTGTAAGAATGACACCAAGGAATGACTTGCGCGATGTTCCCACCAACTGAGGGTATCCTCCGAGAGGATTTCGCTCTGTGCAGAAAGTTAGTTCCAAGAGAAGGCGATTTAAGAAAAAGGTTACGAACTGCCCTCTACTTTGACGTCTGCTACAATACTCGCCCCATCCCTGAGAATTTCTAGATTCCCTTCAACTGTCTTACTGAACCCGATACCGGGATCAACAATGACCATCCACCGCCGTACACCGCCCTTTCCTTTGATTATACGCTCGACCTTGGCTCCAAGTTCGGTCTGAACGCCGCGAATGACAGTACCAGGAGCAGAGCCATATTGATCGTAGACCTTATTCTTCCCGGCATCACCGCGCGAATGCATTAAAACGACAGGGACAACGAACTCGCGCGCAACGCTCTTCATTCCAGCCATCGACTCCTCCGATCGTTGTATCGCCTCAGCATCTGCGGACGGCCACGCATCTTCACGACCCGTGAAGGCGTAGACGTCGTTGATGCAGTTTGCTCCCGCTAATACTGCAGCCCTTGCTACCTCCCATCGGAAAGTATCGATACTAATGAGAACTTCTTTCATATGACCATCAGGATCTGATGAGCTCGCCTCCAGACCTCTTATGGCTTTGATGATGGGGACAATACGGTTTGTCTCTTCTTCCGTCGAGACGAAGGCAGCCCCAGGTTTTGTTGAATAACCGCCGATGTCGATAATAGATGCGCCGGCGTCGATTGATTCGCGTGCATAAGCCATGGCTGTTTCCAGCGTATTGTGTACTGCGCCATCGGAGAAAGAGTCGGGGGTGGCATTGAGGGTAGACATGAGGTGTGTTTTGCGCTGGGAAGGGTGTCTAGGGGTTTTGCCTTGGGTGATGGGATATGTCCAGTGGGTCAAGGTCGGAGGAACGACGGGCACATCTGGATGGATCCAAGCATAATCTGCTGGGAGAGGATATCGAGGAAAAGGCATCACTCTACGCATTGAAGGGTCTTCTTCCGGAAGCGCGTTGATTAATATTGAGATGGTCCTTTGGAAAACGGGATGAATGAAGTCAGGAATCATACTGTAGGTGGGTAGAATCAGGATTGGGCTAGATGAATGACGAAAGGCGTACTCATTTAATGGCCGTAACACAAATTCTCGCTCAAACATTCTAGGATGTGGAACGAGAAGCTGTCCCGTCAAATTCTCTAGGGAGTTCCTTTCGCCAGGCGAACGTGTGTCTATCACTTGTGTTCCGTAGAGAACAATGTCCAGATCTACGGCACGAGGACCATTACGGACTGAAGGGACGCGTCCGACAGTAGTTTCGATGTGTTGAAGAAGACGGAGAAGGATTAAAGGCGGGATATTTGTCTCAAGCTACTGAAATTGCGGGAAGTTAGTGGGTGTTCTGAAGAAATGAAAACGACGCACGAGGCATGCGCAGTTGATGAACGAAGGTTGATCAGTAACGTACATAGGCGAAGTTTCATACATAAAACTAGTGTCCACTACTGCAGCGTACACATCTGCGCCACATTGCTGGAGGTCCTCGGATGACAAGCTCGCTTTAGGAACTTCCAACAAACGAAGTGCGAGTTCGATATTGTGAAATCGATCGCCCAGATTTGAGCCAAGTGCAAGGGCAGCTGTAACTCTGAGTCCATTAGGTCGTACAGGCATTTGGGCCTTGGTATCGCTCGAGGCGGTGCTGACAGGAGTAATGTAGGGGATTGAAATTTGGAAACCATCGAATTGTCTCGGACCCGGGCCGGAATTATTTGCCATCATCGAGCGACATAAACATGACACGTGCTTTCGCGTGTCCCCAAGGAACCAGTTTCCAGTTTGACCCCCGTTTTTGTTTCCCCAGCTTGACAATTTTACTAGTTCTACGTTATATCCATCTCACTTTTTGTCTTTCTTTCGTTCGATGTTCGGCGAGGAGCTCAAGGCGTTCAAGAGACTGGGTATACGACATGTTTGTCTCAAATTCGCTACCCCAAATCAAATGAGCTCACGAATAATTTATTTTCTAGGTTCTCCTACAAGTTTTAAATTTTGCGTCGGTCATCGCGTCTGGACTTATGATATGGAAAGGACTTGGTCTCGTAACAAATTCTGAGTCACCCATTGTTGTCGTGTTAAGGCACGTCATTATTGAAACAGGTGCAAGCGATCGTCTGCTCATTTAGTTTCTGACAGTGGCTCAATGGAACCTGCATTCTATCGTGGTGATCTGCTTTTCCTCACAAATCCGGCTTCAGAACAGTATCGTACTGGCGACATTACGGTTTACAAGATTCCTGGACAGGATATCCCCATCGTTCATCGGGTCCTTGAAACACATGATTTGGTGCAGAAGAAGAAAGAGTGCGTGTTTTCTATTACTCTGTGCACGATACCTAACTGACTATTTCTCCGTCCTCTAGTAAGAGAGCGGGTCTGCCTGCTCAACAGCTACTATTAACAAAAGGAGACAACAACGCCGTCGACGATATTGACTTGTACCGAGGCATAGACTGGCTTGAGAAGAAACATATTGTAGGGAAGGTTAGAGGGTAAGTCTACAATCTTGGAGGCTTTTATCACCGCGTCAACTTCCGTAGGTTCCTACCTTATGTCGGCTACGTCACAATTGCGATGGTGAGCTACTTTCCCATACACTTTCTCCGTTGACTGATTTGTACCTTTTTCCTTGTCCTCCAGAATGATTTCCCACAATTGAAATATGCCCTATTAGGTGGCCTCGGTTTGTTAGCACTCATTCAACGAGAATGAGGTGGTATTTAATTTCCCATGTTCATGTAATATTAATTTCGAAGGAAACTTCCCTCCTAGATCCATATTGGCATACCAGCGTTGCTATACTCGGGTATCTTAGGCCACAATCAAGCTATTTGAGTCTCGATTGCTGAACTGTTGAACCGCTGTACTCCCCTATTCTACCATTTCGATCATGCAGCGACGACACCATCTGGCTCGGTAGGGTCCACGTCCTTTGATTGACGGACGTTGTACCCTGGAGTATCAAGCCTTCGGCATGCAAATCCGCTTCCTTTCATTCGTAAGGAATAATGACTGTAGACAAGTCAAAGAGACAAATGATGTAGGAGGTGCAGTACTGACCAATCCTAAAATTAAGAGCTCGAATCGGTTGGGGTCCCGTGGCTGAAGGTTCAAACAGAAAAAGGCGGAGTTTGTGTCCGGCTATGGAAAACCAATAAGGGTGTAGGGAGAAAGTTTCAAATATTCTCCATCATTACCCATTTGAATTTCGAGCTTCGGTCACTTCTTCCATGACTGTGCAAGAAAGGCTTCTTTTGATATACACCAAAGCCCAGGCTCAGATCCATATTTTGAGACACCTTCACCCCTGCTGAAGTACCGTTGGACAACCTCTGCATCCAAAAGTGTCCAGGGGGAATCTGCGAATTTACACGAGTCAACATGGGGCAGCAATGGTTGCATGGCACAAAACATAGATCTAACAACGGGGACTTGAAATTTTGAAAGATGCAAATGGGAGAAAAAAACTTCATTTACTATAATGCCAGCACCACGGCTATCAAAGGAAGAGTAGGATTGGAAACGTTAGTACATTCATTCGTTCTCAAAGGTAGATACGAGTGTGTTATCAAAACATCCGAGTCCCTCAGCAAAAAGTCGGCTAGAATCACGGCCAAATATGGTCTGGGACCCTGTTAGCTGAGGGTCACATGATTCTGAAGTTTTAGATTGATATATAAACCCAATGTTAGACTGACTCACCATAATAATATATTTTCAGAATGAGAGCATTGAGTCATTCAAACAAATCTTGAGTTTTCCATAAAAGAGGGTTACCACAAGATAAAGGAATCTCATAAGGCAACCAGGGTGACTTAGACAATATAGGTCATGTCACACTGCAGTTGATCTTACTTGTAGATATTACCTAGGGACCTCAATGGCTCCAAGAAAATAATCTAATATCACTCTGTCTTTAGGATATTATATTCAGTAATTCCAAGTTTGAAATATATTGGAGGAATCAGCATGAG
>JABAKA010008115.1:0-27591 GCA_018857285.1 Termitomyces sp. Mi166#008 | reverse complement strand
TCATTGGTTGGAATTAAAGATTAAAATACTCAATGTAAATTCTATATACATTTAAATATTTTATAAGGCAAGTCCCGCAGTGTATGCGGTGGTATGAGCCAGGGCCGCCGCCAGGCCAAAGCCGGGGCTTTTGGGCCAAGCCGGGCCGTAACATCACTATTAATGATGCATTATACAAGGTTCAAGGATGTGAGGATATTCAATAGGTCTGTGGTCATGCATTATTCTATCTTACAGAGCATATTGCATTAGCAATGGGTTGTGCATGAAAGCATCAGGCCTCAGGGTCGGCTGGACCCGTCTCCAGTCCTAGCAGCATGACAGCAAACTCTACCCGATGCATATTTACCAATCCCTCATCCGGCATAGTTTGAGCATCACATGGTTCTTCAAGTTGCGATGTCAGTGTACGATTATCATCATCCACAACTATTATCACCCGTGTCAATGACACACATACGTCGAGGGGTCAGAGACTCTAATCACAGATATACGGTCTGTTGGACATGAAAGATGATGAGCAGAGGATTAAAACTTATCTCACCCCCTCTATATTAATACATCCATACATGTCGTGTACACCCAACATAAGATGCGAACGTAAAAAGACGATTTCTAATCGAGGATCATCTCAAGTGGGGCACCGCAGTGAACTGAGAGATAAAGTTCTTTTCCGATTCAGTGATCAGCAGTACGAGAACAGTCCGTTATCATTTCGAATTACTGACTACTAAGTATCCAATCAATAAGAAGTTTGAATCAATATGAGCTTCGAAGCGCCTGCCCAGTAGCATTGACCAAATTCTTAACAGCGCTCACTCAATACATGTCCATTCCACGATATTGCTGGAGCATCTGGGAAGCACGCTTAAACTGGCCGGGAGTGAAGTGGGTTTGGCAATCCTCGTCACTGTAATCCATTAGGTTATCTGCAAAATCCATCAGAGCACCTCTAACTGAGGACTGTGAGTTGAACCTACCGATAGGATCAGCACCCAAAGCTGGGCATGTGTCCCTGCCGATTTGACAGCCAAAGGCAGGGCTTGCCTCAGCAGGAGTATCATCAACACCATCACCTCCATCACACCCACCCTCAAAAGTATGCAGAAGGCCGACCCAGTGTCCGACCTCATGAACCATGGTCTAGAAAAGGAAATATAATATCAGAGTCCTGGAACATCAATGACTACACAATCCCCTACCTTCCCCGTGTTGAAGCCTACAGCAGCGCCATAAGGAAGGTTATTGTAGTTGAATACAATACCATCATCCATTGGATTATCCTCATATGCCCAGGGGAAGGAAGACCATCCAATTCTTTTCGAATAAGTGTTGCTTCTGTGTATGCGAGACTCAGGAGAGAACTTACATATAACATTCATGCAGACGTACCCGACTGTGTAAATGTTGAGGGTCTTGGCAGTACTGCGGGAATCTCGATATGACTTGATCTGTCTCTCGTTCTGACTACGATATTCGACACTGTGAAGTACGTCCTTAGAGACAGGAATACGAGAAATACTGATAAGAGTGAAGTTGAGACCCATCGGCTCAAAGTACGAGTTCATGATTTTGATCTGTTCCTCAATCACGCCGGTTCTGCACAAAATAATGAATTGCTAGATCAGAGTAATATGTAGATTGATTGTAATACCCACCTGACATCCCCATCCCTGCGGTTATTCTCATCGTAGAAAACTTTAAAAAAAACCTGCAAGGAGGATTGGTCATTAGTAAGTCTGGCGTTCAGTGGAACATGCATGAGATACAGGAATTTCGAAGCTACGTATGCTTGGGCTCGTGAAAGCTTCAGTACTATTTATCGAGCGTGCAGAAAGACGCTCCTGAGCAGCGGCGACAGCATCTGGATCGGCGATGGAGCCACAAAAGCTGAGGCATACCATCAATCATAATTGAAACAATGACCAGGGTAAAGTAACGTACCCAGCTGTGAATGGTAAAAGAGAAGTTGCCATCAGAAGGCCGAGAGCAATGAATTTGAACATTGGAAGGACTCAAAGGTGAGATGAGAGGTTCAGGGGATGTTTCCATTTCATGAATCGATCACATGTGCAGCCAGTTTCCCGGAAAACGTCTTCTAGTGAAAATTTCATTAGCGCTGTAAGTTATTATTATTTGAGCTCTCAAAATATGCAAGCCACCTATCATCTTTGAAATTTTTGCAGTCTTTCCCCGCCCGTTCTGGGTGGATCTGCCTTCTTCGTTCCAATCTATCTGTCGCCAGACGTTCTCTGTTCTCCTCTCTCTGTCCCGTCCTATTACCTGTTTGACGTCTGCAATTGACACGTTTGAGCGTGTGCTACTAAGACAATGTATCTCTATTTCATCCATCCGTATTTCCTCGTTTCCTTTTGGTGACGTTCGGACGTAGGAGACTCGGATCATGGGATAATTGTTCGGCTCTGCTCTGGTAGTCGACAAATTGCCCTCAGTGACACAAGCAACTGATGCTGAGAGCTGATAGCAGCTACCCATCAACGGAAACGATACTGTAATACACTTTAAAGAATTCCGAGATCTAGTATAAATCGAAGTCGAACACAATAATATTTGGTCACACCTGTCGTCCAAGGCAGGTAAGGCCAGAAACTCAACTGAACAATATCCAGGAGGGTAAATACATGGTTTAAGGATAGAATGGCTGGACGTCTCGCACTACCTGCACCCGACATGACAAGCGTTCACGCCGGGCTATGCTGCATCCTGCTCATGACCAACAATGAAGATATTACCCCGGATTCAATCTCTACTATCTGCAGAGTTTGGCTGCTCTGTATGCGATCATTGTCCCAAATCAAGCCTTCGGCACTCCACTTGGTGTGATCCTTCTCAGAAAGATCGAGCAGCCTTTCTGTCGTCTGTACCCTCCCTGCATCACTTTGACTGACACTAGCAAGAAACATGGTGTGGAGGTCATTACCTTTTTGTGGCACTGTCCTCCCATGCCAACATTCCTGGTGTGAAAGTGGTATGGACTCCCTGATAGAGCAGAAAAGAGCGGTCGGCACGGTCTAGTGGAGGTTTGGGCATGGCGTAGCACAAAGATGTAGAAAGTGGGCGTCCCCGTGAACGCGTAGAGTGCAAAGATGCGAGACAAGTCTAAAGTACGCGTGTCTGCGTGCAAGCGAGAAACAAAGGGCGAGCGGAACAACCGTGTGATAAAATAGGATTACAGAAGTAAAAGAAGACAGTCCGGGCGCTTATGCGACGCGCCGACGTTATAACGAACAGCGAACTCACTAGCGCGGTCGACGACAGAGACGGTGGCGAGAAATCCAGACAGCCAGACGACGAGACGACGAGACAGCGAGTCAACGGAACGACGAGACTCTAAGACAACCCCAGAGAGCCCTCCAGATCGGCGATCGCGCCCCAAAGCTCCAAAATTTAGGTTCGAACCGTTGGTCAGTTTCAAAATTATGACGATTTCCTGAACCTTATTTCATTTCTCTTTCGTCGGCCCAATCACAACCCTCAATCCCTTGCCTTCGCGATTCTATTGGCTCGCTTTTCGTCGCCTCGTTTAACGTTCGTGATCATTCCCGCGGCTGTAGTCCCCCTCTCTCGATGCCCATCTTTGTATTTCTCTTTCCGTTACCCTTATCTAGACTCTTCGCCGACGACCCAACCTCTTACCTCCCTCCCAATATACTGATTTGTTGATTCATTCCCCAACTCCTGAGTTTGCTCGAGCATTCCTCAATTCGCTCGTTCCTGTCAATGTTCCAACCTCCTCTACCACACTGGTATGTTGTGTCTAACAGATGATCCTGCGGCTTTATGTTCAAAGGTCATCAATCATCTCTTGTTGATCTCCTTGAACATATCGAGACAGGGAAGGAACGGGGCCTGGATTCTGTCAGCACTAGTAGGGAACCATGGATTTTTCCTTTCCGCTCGCTGGTAACGGTTCTTCTGGTGACTGTACACTCTTTTCAACTCTCCGGTCGATATATAAAGTTTAAGACAATTATATTCCTGATGCTGGTGAGGGGAAATCGAGGACCGAACTTGGTGGCACATCGAGTGATAGCAACAGTGATGGACGTTGAAGATGCATTACCACGATTTATAGCAAAAAAAAAAAAAAAAAACTTGTACATGATCATGAGATGTATTGACATCAAGATCTCTGCAAAAGAGCATAAGAACCAGGTTAGTAATTTCAACACGAAAATGGGAGTAAGTACCAGTACACAGAAAAATTGTTGTCAACTATGGTATTGTTTCTGCAAGTATTTGCAGGCCGATCATCTTTATAGTGTCGCGTTCTTCAGGGGGTCATCTCAGACAAGAAGATACATACGCTTGCTGGATATACCTTCCCCTCTACATGTACTATCACTTCCAACCGAGTTGCTGCACGTTCGATCCCTGCAGGAAGAATTCCCGAGGGCAATTGTTATTCTTAATCCACCTGCCTCCCTTTGCGCTTTGTATCCTCAGTCTCATCAAGTTCGTTCACACTCTTCAACGCACACCCTCACCCGGTCAAAATCAATTAACGACTTTCATGACCACCCTTCTCCACGAGCGGTATGTTAACGTACCACAAAACCTACCAACTTCGCATATCAATGCGTAGATTGATCCAACATGACTTGAATGTGCGTTCGACTCACGCTGTGTCTGGTAAATCAGAAAGAACAGCCCAAACCTACCATGAGAATACGTCTGGTCTTATCATGTTTATAAAGGGACGAGACATATAACGTTACATTTCAAAAGCCATTGAGAATGTCTATAGCGGCGGGTCCCTCCCCAACATTCACATAATCTACAAGAACAAAGTTAGGCGCTCGTCCATTCACAAATTGCGCACAACCATGTGCATGTGCCAGTATCCTACAAACCGCGTCAGTCTATGGTCGGAAGAGAGTTCGAGTCAATTGGAGGAACTCACGAATTGACGCTGTTCGTAGTAGGAGCATCCGCACGATCACTGATGAGTACACCGTCTCCAATAGGGATGATGTTGATATCAAGATTGTGGTTGATAAGGTTTGCATGGTCGGCTGGAGAGAGCGGTCCAGTGATACGATCAACTCGGCAGGGGAACGTGGGGTCCGTTGAGTCGAAGGGGTCTTCGAACACCTGAAGAGAGAGATCAACGAAAGAACGAGAAGTCGGAACAAGGAAGAGACACTTACCATGTCGAACTCGGGGAGAATAAAATCAACAATGCCGCCGTCGCTTCCATCTGCGCCCGCATCGAGGAACACAATAACACGTTTGCCAGAATCAATCAACTGCCCGAGGGTAGGCCAGCTGTCTCGCTTGACTGGGCGCGAAGGCGGGACGTAGGCAAGAGGAGTGATGCCTGAGTATATCTCATTAGCGAATCTAATCATCTTGTCAATCAGAAAGCGTACCAGCGGTGTCAAAAGCTGGCTTCCAGACATCAGGGAGAGATACCCCCTCAGGATTCGTGAATATAAAGGTAAGAACTTCGTTGGGATTGGCGTCGAGGAATGTCTTCACAGTCTTGAGGTAATCCACAACAGCTCCCCCATCAAAAAGTCCCTAAACGATCGTGAGAGAACGGTTGTACATCTTTATATTTGAAGGCTTACACAGGCTGGTAGTGTTGAAGGTCAGGCATAGGTTAATGAACAGGACAGAGAATAATTACTTACTAGTGTGACAGAAATGAAGAACGCCATTGTTCCTGAGACGTTGTCAGCAAATGGAGAAAACGGCAAAGGGCGAGATCTACATGTGAGCTTGAGCTTGTAACATACGAGCACCGAGCTGTAATTGAGTACTCAAGTCGACTTCTTGGGTTCTCGCAACTGGTAAAACAAACAAAACATGAGATAGACGATTTGGATAACCGAATCAATGCACATACGAGCCAATGGATCTTCGCTGAAAGCGAACGAATCATGAGAGCCTAGGTAGGTAACGTTTCCGTAGGATCGGCTGCACAATTCAGCGTGCCCATTGCAAACCGTAGCTCTGTTGTTCAATGAGATATGTTGAGACGGAGAGAAGGAAATATAAAGTACCTCTTAATTGCAGGCCTATACCATGGCAAGCGGACCCCCAGTACAGAAGAGGGCAGAATCACAGAAGAAAACAGGGTCAATGTGAGCAGATGCATGAATGGGAGCGGCGCGTGTCAAGGACTTTCTGCCCTAGCACAAGCATAGCTTCAACCCGCAATTTATGCTCCATGAGAGGATCTGGAACTCTGCTACCGACATAGAAGCTGTCAAAGGTATTGAAGGTAACCATTCGCAATAGCCAGGAAACATGTGCTGTCGAATCGTCTCGATCGCAAGGTTGTGACCGTTCCCATGTGGTCTGTGTTTACATTCCAGATCGTTGGCAAATTTGATGGTTCACTTCGATCTTCCGGCCCCAATCACAAGATCCACCACCCTGCCCGTCCCTCTTTACGCATGCCACATTCTTCAGTTTTTCTGGATTATTCTGTTTCACAGCTCAACTTGTGACTTAGTGTCGCTTCTGTACGGGACTGAAAAACACATCATGAGATTTGCCACCCATGCATCATCACCCATGACACGGACGTTTTGACAACAATTTGAAAGCCCAGGGGCGGCTTGACCCGAAGCTAAATGAGCTGCCTTTACATAGTCGTGTTGCGTTCTATGCGCGACACATCAGCTCTCTTCAGGTCGCCAGGCGTCGATGCCAATCGACGGAGTTGCTTTCCAGTTGATCACATGTCCTGTCCTTCCATGGTCTGCTTCCTTGTCATGATCATACGGTCGACGACCATTTCAAAGTTACCGGAAATGTCATATCAAGACCTACTGGCATCGACTGCCTGCTCTTTTTGACTCTTCTTTTAATTGTACCAATGCTCTCGACAACCATACCCTCCGTCAATGTATTCGAGAGGCTGGGTATGGACTCTAGTCATCATTTCCCTACTTCAGCCAGTTATAGCCCGTCCCGCGCGTAAGGAGCGGGCTTGTAACGGGCACGCTGAACTGTGCTCGCGGAGGTACTCCAACGTGACATTTGTCGGATCTCACAACTCCTTCGCCTTCAGCGCGAATCCATTTGCTCGTACGCTGTTGTCCATCGCCTTCACTCTTGAGCAGTTTTCTCATTTTAGCTGTAGTCTCTCGCAATCAAGCAATCAATATCGCCGCTCAACTTAACTTGGGGGTGCGTTTGTTGCAGGCTCAATCCCACGAGTGCGTAGAGTTATCCTCAAAGTGGTTCGGAAAATCGAGAGGTTCCTTATTGATCTCAGGAATAACGGTGTCCTCCATTTTTGTCACACAAGTGAGTCTACTCCATTCTCGAGCGCCGTCGCTCATTGATCCAACTGCTAGGCTGCGTAAGAAGGGTCATGGCCTCCGGAACTCAGTAACTCAGTAGATCCACCATCAGCTTCTCTTCGACGGTGGCCCTGTCGTCACTTATCTAGAACACGTCAAGGATTTCTTGGATGCGAATCCCAATGAGGTCCTCACCCTTCTGTTTACAAATCCTGAAGGCGTTGATATCAAGAGTGTATGGAAAGCTGCTTTCGATCAATCTGGTGAGCCTGTTCTCTGTTAGCAAAACAGGGATATAATGGAGCTGATTATCCAGGAATCACACCGTTCGCCTACGTTCCTCCCGCAATTCCTATGAAGTACTCAGATTGGCCGACTTTGGGCGAGATGATCGATAACGACAAACGCGTTGTTGTCTTCATGGATGCAGGGACAAACACAACCGCTGTTGACTTTATTCTACCCGAGTTCGAAATGGTATGTGTTCCCATTTAACCGTCAGAAGCAACGATTGATGTATCAGAATAGATATGGGAGACACCCTTCGATGCGACAAACGACACCTTCCCTTGTAGTGTCGATCGAATACATGGACCATTACCAACGGAGGATCATATGTATATGATCAACCACGGTTTGAATATTAACCTCCTTAATACCGGGATTCTCATCCCCGACCCTGTTGACGCACCTACGATCAACGGAGTACCTTCGTAGGTTGCTTTCATGGTGCACCAAAATATGACTTAACCCCTCTTTATTGTCGTTCAGTATTATTGATAATGTCAATGAATGTGCGCCTCTCGCAGCAGGTCGTGCGCCGACATTTATCTTGCTAGATTTCGTAAATTACGGGCGGGGAATACAAGCAGCCGATGTACTCAATGGTTTTCTGTGCGTGTATCCTCTTTAAGTTTCTATCAGCTGACATTTGCTGTCTAGTACTCCGAATGCGACGCAGAGTGGTACAGGAAGTCATTCCTATGTCAACAGGTCTCCGCGAAATGTGACTTTCACAGGATACATCCTTGCTGTTTTAATCATTTCGATACTAGTCGCTTCCTGTTACTAGGTTTAAATCTTTTTGATCGTCTCTGACTCGTATTCTGAGGTCATCTCGTAGTGAGATGATAAGAGAGTTTGTACCCATGGTGGAAATGATCCTCTATTCCTTTTTCCAAATCCCAATCCCAATTGCCCTCGATGCCCATGCCAGCAATCGGGTAAGCCGATCGTTCTTATCTATCGATTTTCACGGAAAGTTCCTTTGGCGAATCTGATGCCTTATTGAAAACTTATACTTACCAAAATACACATCCATAGTCGCAAATGGTTTTTGCGACGAACCTGGATTTGCACATTATCATCAGCCCGCATCTCAGTCCGGATTCAGGGCTGGATTTAGACTCGTCGAATAAGAATCATCCAACCGGCCCCGACGTCCGAGAAATGATTGTACGTGTTACCATCGTTAAAGTAATCCATACTCGAAATTGAAAATTGTGACACCCCTCCTGCCATATATCATGACCTGGTCAGAGATCTTGGATGTCTCATTCAATCCTATTCCGAGATGGAACCTTGTAAAGGTATAAGGATCCTTTCTTGGGTAAAGGACGGAGAGTGATATGTCAATTCCTAAGGTTTACGAGGATGCTTGTCGTTGCTCTCTCGAATGTTTCTTTCTCCGCATAGAGCAAATCTTAACATTAAATATTGATTCCCCGTACCAACTTGGTAATGAAGAGGTATATCAGGCTAGACTCTTTACTCGCGGCTGACGTTGCGACCATCAATCGTACCTGTCGCTTGTTATTGAGTAAGACGCTTCTGAATGCTTTTCCGTCCTCGAGTCCATAACCATCCGAAGGCTGGAAAAGTTTTCTTGTTCCTTTCAACGATTCAAGGATGAGTACAAGTGGAATAAATTCTACCACTTCTATCCATTACTGCTCGTCCTTCACTCAGCGCCCTTGATAATTGACCTTACAGCGGTCCACATTTCTTATTCTTCCATATTCACAGAAAACTTTGCCTGCACTGTATCGACTTACATGTCTGCCGCTTAATTGGCATAACCTAGATGACAATGGATTCTGTATATGATTGAGTGGTGAATGCGTGCGATCCAATAGACTTCTTAGTTCTGGATTACCTTGTCAGGGATGAGTGACCTCTATCTATCAAAGAAAACTCAGTCTAGGTTATAATCCAAGTTTGAGATACTTTTGCAAATTGTCAAAATGTGCATGTTAACTGTATCCGTGTACCCCTTGTACCTGTGGCGAATCGAATGAGTTATGGCAGGCCAGTCTGAGAAAGGAAATCACCGAGTGGAGCGCAGGTTACCAAGAATGAGTGGATACGAGTGACATCATGACTATGTGATATCCTGTCTTTTTTCGAACTCTATCGGTGAAGGTGTATAATATAAATGCATGTTATTCATTCTCTTGGCTATCAGAAGTCGGTGCAAAAGTATAAAAGAGAGGTTCTCTGTGTCCAGCCCCGAATGTGCCATGTGCGTACTGATATTTGAATAGTGGGACAAACTAACGTCTGGCCACACAGAACACATTTTACGTTCCCTTCCCTCCGTCAAGCCACATCCGCCACCTGGCTTTCGATAACCCTTGCTATGGTCACGTTTTTCCTGATTCCGGAGCAGACCATGTACAGGTATAAAAAGCAACATCTCCCGGGCGCGACATGGACTATTCCTATCATTGGAAAATTTGTCCACTCTATGCATCCAACCATGGAAGATTATAACGAAACAATGGGACTTCGGTGTTCTGTGGAAAATACATTTCACCGCTCTAGATATTAACGAGCAATTGTGGGATATCACTCAGTGTCTTCAACTCTTGTCAACTTCCCCTTAGCCCTTCCGGTACCAAAGTCTACAAGGCCTGTCGAGCTCGCAAGGTTGCTTTATGCTGGCTTGAACTTGTCGATGATCAAAGCAAGGCCCTGAGTGCATGTTGGACGAATGGTCCAGATTCTCAAATGATCCCACTTATAAGGGTAAGCGGCTGAGCAGCTGTGAATACACAACGTGTATGTAGGGTAAAGATAAGAAAGAGGGAGGATGAGAAGAACGGTAGCGAAGGCCAGAGAATTGAGATCATCAGTTGCCGATGAGGTGGCGAGCAGTGGATACATCAGAGAGAGATAATTGGCTAGCTGAAGAACCAGAAAAACAAGATCTTTAGATCTCGAAAAGGGATCTTACTCTTTCAAAGTAAAACTGTCGTTCCTATCTTTCGCCACTTCCATTACGATCGCCGATCTAGGTGGTCGCTTTATATAAGACACTTGTAGAGTACGCACAAAGGACAAGGGTTTCCCCCATACTCAAAGCGGCTTAATCCTGTCAATTTCTCTACTTTTGTTGCCTCAGCAGCTCGTATTGTCGTCTGATCCCGCTGTCTGGTTTTTGTAGCCATGTAAGTTCTATCGCGTTGACTAAAGGCTTGAGCTCATCAAGGACTCTGTTGATCGCCCATCATCAAAGTTGGCATCAGTGTATAGTTGTGGTAGCGGCTTCACTCACTCTATGTCGTCTCTTACGCCACAACCAAACCACGAAGTGTTCGACCGGTCACTTCCCGCTCTCTCACGTCCTTGATGAAATCTCTCTTCTACACCGGTTGAGATGTTCTTCAATATTCATCTGAGCGTAGCACTGGGATACTTGTTTTATAACAAGAACCTCGCAGGATCGTAAAGTATCTGGCATACATAACAGACGTCGACAGTGCTTTGGAAGGGCAGCTCAGGTACGGAGCACTGCCACTTTTGCCAAATATCCCCGGCCCGAACCAGCCCCGGATCTAATCGCACTTTCATCGTGATGCCAAGGATCCTTCATCCTTGGCCTTGATCACTTGAAGTTACGAATTCATATTCCTCTTCTCGACATTCGGTGTATACCAGGGGAGGGTGTAAAAATGTGGTTTAAAGCTCTAGGGTTGCAGGAGGCCTACACCTATGTGCGTTACGAAGCTGTTGTCAGGCTGAAGTGATCAACCCCATCAAACTGCGATCAATACATTTGGTGAGCACAACAGTCAGATGACCATCCCTCCTTCTCCCAACGTTCAACGGTGTATACAAGTACAGTAAAAGAGTCTCTTATTCTTTTGTCTCTGCTGGTGTACTTTTTTGTGCTTGCATGCAGCGTGTCTGGTCGACATATCTTGACGACCAACATCGGCTCGGCGGCCACCATATGGTACGTTAATAACCGCCATGGGAACTTTTTCTTTGGTACTGATCCTGGTTGTGCGGCCTCTTTCCTTCGCTTCAGATGGATCTACCGTGAGTCCCCTTCGTAAGCCTCGGTGTTCAGTGCTCAGGTTCTAGATTCCTGTGTATATAATAGGTCACGACCAGCGTCCGTTTCATCCAACACCAACTCGGCCTACTCGCACACACCATCGACACGTCACATGCTGGGCGATCCAGACCCACGCAATGCGCCTTTTGCTGGCAACGTCGCCATCCATAATCGTGATATAACGGATGCCAGCAGTGTTTCGTTGACCGTCAACTACCTCCCGTCGAAATTCTCGACCACGCTTCTCACCCCCGGCGGTAGTGCGACTCGGAAGCGCAAAGGTGCAAAGGGAATCGACCCGATCGTGCCCAAGCGTGGTGGAGGAGTAGAGGCCTTCAGAAGTGGCGAGTCTCGTATGGGCGGGCCCGGTGACGATGATTACGATCGCGTATGGTTGGGCCCGACAAAGGGAAAAAAGACACGCTTGCGGTGGAATCGGTTCAAATGGGTGCTTTTCTTTGCCAACGTCCTAGTACGTCCTTCCACTTTCATTCGATGGATATCTAACATCTCTTCAGTTGACATGCTACTCCATCGTCGCCCTCGTCTTCTGTCTCCTCACTTGGTTCAACGTTTGGCACCACGCCGACATTATTCGCGTCGGCAACCGCCCCGAGCTTATCCTCTCCACCCTCGCCGCCTCAATGGGTGTCTTCACCGCCGTCATCGGTTGGGCCGGCATCCTCCTTAATAACCGCTCTTTCCTCGCCGTCTACACCTTCCTCCTCTGGATCGTATTCGCCTTCCTCGTCACGCCAGGGTACATCTGCTACCGCCGCCAAGAATTCAATCTGGACGGCAAGATCAACGCGCAGTGGTCGCGCAGCCTTGGCGTCGAGGGCCGCGCCCGCATCCAGAACCAGCTCAACTGCTGCGGGTACTTCTCCCCGTTCGTCGAGGCAACCGTGACACAGACATGTTACTCCCGGAGCGTCCTGCCCGGGTGCAAGGCACCGTACCTCGATTACCAGCGCATGATCCTGAAGCGTTGGTTCGCGATCGCCTTTATCCTCGTCCCGTTCCAGCTCTTCGTCATGGTCGCCGCGCTCCTCTGCTCCAATCACGTCACGTACAGATTCGGGAAGGGCATGATGCCCAAGCGGTACCGCCTTTCACTGAGCAGTATGGCGGTTATCATGGATAACTATGCGAGTCAGCTCGCGGAGCAGTATGGGTCGGATGTGGCGGAGGATATTTTGAAGAGGTCCAGGGATAATACACACCACAGCCCCAAGATGCAGGATATGCAGCCGTATCAGAGTGCTCCCGGCCCGTATAGATCCCACGCAAAGTATGACTCGCTAAGCCCATCATAGCTTTCTCTTCCCGCGCGCTGGCATACATGACCTCAAGTTTTTTATTCGCCTCATCAGGAAACCCTACATCCTATACATATCCCACACTCGCTTTTAAACTTAAAAGATATATTATTCATCGCCTGTATCGTTTCGTCTTTCCCGATGTATTGGAATCTAGATACTTATACCCGAGCCTGCGTTTTTAACGTGGCTTGTTTTACCCTGGCGCCTCGTGTCCTGCTCGATTGAAGCACACGTTTCTCAGGCTTCCCTCCTCTACCAAACCTCTCTTGACCTCTAGGCCAGTTGACAGCTATCATGTCGAGCTCAAGTGGTTGAACCAAAGCGTTTGAAACTTCTTTTGGAAGTTCCTCCAACATTTGCTGTGTTTGCAAGTTGTTTGTAAGAGTCAGTCTTCTCTCATCCCACATCTTTTCTGAGTTCTCCCCAGGCACATTTCATAATGTTGAGTAGGCAACTTGGTAGGCAAATTTAAAAAAGTATCACAGCATGGTCCGCGACTTGTCGTATTCAATAGGTCTAAGGGTTACCTATCTGCTTTGCTAGACATTGACTTGTGGGTTAGTATCACAGCATGGTCCGCGACTTGTCGTATTCAATAGGTCTAAGGGTTACCTATCTGCTTTGCTAGACATTGACTTGTGGCGAATGGGCCCGGATCACGGTTTTGGGAAGTGATGGATGAGCCTTGCCTAAACAATTGGTATTGTACAACCGGGTCCTGATCAGGACGAATAGAAAGACGTATGTCCACGCCGCTGTTGTGGTTTTACCCAAGAATGGTGATTCCTCGATGATAGTTCTATGGTACACTTGGATGTTGTTATAGACATGTCAATGTCCACCAGGGGGCATGGTCTAGGACGTGATGCCAAGGACCTTGCAAAGCTGCTACCTAAGACGCAAACACTGGATATACACTTGCTTGTGAAGTAATACAGAAAGCGATAAACTTTCTCAACATGGCCTTGAAGATTCAAGGTAAGATTAGTATCGTTTAAAGGTGAGTCCTTGTCCCATTTAAGTTCTTTACTTCATAAACCATGCAGCCCACGACGCTACATTCTTCATAACGTAACTTGAACTTTAAATTTGCATGGTAGATTCTACGGCCTTCCATTCCTCACCCATTATCACTCAAACCCACCGGAATACCTCACTATGGTTCAGGATGATACGACAAGGACGGCTTTGCTGAGAGAAGCAGTATATTGCTCCACGTCACAGCGCCACAAAAACCAAATCCAAAAAATTCATTGCTATATTGATACTCCGAGTCTGTCTTTCTGACGAAAGGCCTCGATCCAATACATCGGCTGGAGCCTCAGTCAGCTTGTAGCCGTTCGTGTCCCCCGTGTAATTTGCGGATGATTATACCGGCTAGAGCTTAAAAAGAGCTTCAATACGGCTGCAGTCGTCATCCTCTACACCAATGTCGAGTCTGATCTCAATTGTGACCCTTTCTCTCGTCACTGCTGTATCTGCTGCTATCGGCCCTGAGGCGAATTTGCACATTATCAATGGTAATATCGCCCCGGATGGCTTTGCCCGTTCGTATGTTAAGTCATTTTTGATTTTTCTTCTCAGTTAATGATCAAGGTGCTTTCTGTCATATTTAGAGCCGTCCTTGCTAGTGGTACTGGAACCGATACTCCATTCCCTGGTGTACTTATTACTGCACAAAAGGTGGCTCATATTATAGATAGATTATAAACAGTACTTACCCTCGACGAAGGGTGATCGCATGAAGATCAATGTCACCGACTCGCTAAACGACACGACGATGCTTACAAGCACCAGTATTGTAAGTATTGCATCTTGCCTCAGAGTCCTCTTCTCATCCTCAGTGTGTCAGCATTGGCACGGCTTGTTCCAAAACGGATCGAGCTGGGCAGATGGTTCAGCAAGCGTAACTCAGTGCCCCATATTACCTGGAAACTCCTTTTTGTACGAGTTCGATGTCGGCGATCAGGCCGGAACGTTTTGGTATCACTCTCACTCATGTAGGAACTCTCCTCGACCCCTTGCCAATGACGATTCATGCTAACTACTGACAGCGACCCAATACTGTGATGGCCTCCGCGGTCCTATAATCATTTACGATCCTAATGATCCATTCCGCGAGCTGTAAGTACCTACCCGGATTTCACCATGAACACGCTCATGATGTGATATAATTTAGCTACGACGTTGATGATGGTTCGTCTTATTTCCTCGTCCTACATCAACAATACTTCTCAATCTACATTCCCTGTCAGAAAACACTGTCATTACTGTTTCTGACTGGTTCGTCCCTTGCTACTTTCTGTTCAGATTCTGATGGCACTGTATTCTGTAGGTATCATCAGCCAGCTCCCTCAATACATGTCGTTCCTTCTATTGGTCTGGTTCCGATGCCTAATTCCACTCTTATCAACGGTCTTGGGCGTTATCTGAATGGCGATGCTACTCCTCTGGCTGTCATCAACGTCTTTCAGGGCAAGCGCTATCGCTTCCGTCTCCTTTCCATGTCTTGCGATGCAAATCACATTTTTTCCATTGACGGACACAATATGGCATGATTTTACTTATTTTTTGCATGGAACAGTCTGATTCATGTATAACAGACAATTATCGAAGTCGACGGTGTCAACCACGAACCATTGACAGTGGACTCTATCCAGATCTTTGCTGGCCAACGTTACTCCGTCGTAGTCGCTGCAGACCAACCAATCGGAAATTATTGGGTTCGTGCTAAGCCGAATATTGGGCCCACTACCTTTGAAGGCGGTCTCAACTCAGCAATCCTTCGCTACCAAGGTGCCGACATAGCGGATCCTCAGACCAACTCCGCCTTATCTAACCCTTTGGTCGAAACGGACCTTCACCCACTAGAGAACCCTGGTGCCCCCGGAGGGAGTGGTCCCGCGGATATCTCTTATTATCTTGACGTTCAACTTGTCAATGATCAGTACACTATGAACAATGTCACCTTTACAGCCCCAACCGTTCCTGTTTTGCTGCAAATTCTGAGTGGGGCTCGGTTGGCAACGGACCTTCTTCCCAAAGGCAGTGTTTATACTCTACCCCGTAACAAGACTGTCGAATTAATCATACCTGGTGGAGTTCCTGGATCCCCGGTCAGTTCCAAGTCAGTCGAGTTGAGAGATGAGTTTAAACTGACGCAGTGATTCTGCATCCCAGCACCCCTTCCATTTGCACGGAGTGAGTTCAGTACTTGAGACTTCCTTGTGTTTTAACTTACTCTTTGGTTTTTCATAGCACACGTTCGACGTCGTTCGAAGCGCTGGAAGCACTTTGTACAACTATGTGAACCCGGTCTGTATTTTTCTCTACGACTGCAGCATGTTCTTCTTAATTCTAGATATTTCTGATCCCAGGTTCGTCGTGATGTTGTCGATACTGGCTATACTGGCGATAACGTAACAATTCGCTTTACTACTGATAATCCTGGTCCTTGGTTCCTTCACTGGTTAGTTTTCCGTGAAAAAATTGTGCAAAATTTAACAATCAAGTCACTGACACTGTTAAACCAGCCACATCGACTGGCACCTTGAGATGTAAGTATTTAGTCATTTTTCAACGTGCGACAGCTGATTATTCTTATGTAGGGGGATGGCAATTGTTTTCGCCGAGGACTTAGTTACTATTGCAAACTCTACGCAACCTCGTGGGTTGCTTTACCTTACTTTTCTTGTGTCTTTCCTGACTCTGTTTACTAGCCGCATGGAAAGACCTTTGTCCCCTCTACAACAATAGAGTTATTCTGGATTAAAGTCGCTGCGAAGTCAGTCTTTATGGCTATGGACATAAAACTTTACTAAGGATATTCCTTTCGTGTACTGTGATAACAAATTGTTGGTTGACATCCAATGATGAAATGACTTCAGAGCACAAAGATACCTGGTACCCTATAGTCCTTAGTGTTGCTAAAGAGGGCATCAGTTAAACGTCTCACTTTGTTACCTCTTCCTTCAACGTTCGACAAACTCTGTCCTTTTTTCGTTCTATCCTTGCGAACGTAGAACACCTATTTCGATTTGATTCTCGGAGTATCATGTAACAAAAGAGTGACTGAGGGAAGACTGAGGCAACCTTATTCCTTTCTCCTGTCAGATTCGGCCCTGACTGCAGTAATAGGTTGCCTACATCTTTCAGGATACTGACCATTCCTCAGCCTGTCCTCGCGTGTAGCCACATGAGGATGGTTATGAGTCAGATTGACAAATATTGAGCCAAGAGGATAACACTGATCTCAGTCAGTTGAGGTTAAACAATCGATTCAGTCACGGATTGAGTACTGAAACGCATCGTGAACGCGCAGGTTGACGCCGGAAACTTCACGGGTTACTAGTTCCGGATCGTCGACTCCAATTTCCGACATCGAGGGCTCAAATTTACTATCCCAAATCAAACCGCGGGTGATCTCGATAACTCGGACTGATTCGTATGTCTGCGTAATCTAAAGTGTGAGTTCATTTTGGCGAGATACCCCTTCGCCAATCCACGCCTAGGCTATAGACAAGGGGATCGAGAGCCCCATTCACGAAGCCTCTGGGTAGACAGGAAGACCCAAAGTTTGCGGAAACCAACGTTCAGCAAGCATGTCAATCAAGGCCCCCATGCTCCTCACTCCAGATTTTTTGAACCCTCGGACATCCTTGTTTTCCTTGACTACGTCGTAACAAAGCCTTACAATGGTTGAGCGTGCACCATGAATTTGAGAAGATCATTTCCCGGAGATCTTGGCAGATCGAATGCGCCATAAAAATAAATAATCACAATGCAACTCTCGGGTGAGACGCAGAATGGCTCTGTCGAGTGGAAGATACGGCCATTCCAACGCACGTGGCTGCCAGTGTGCAAAGTCGATCGTACCATCGTCCATGAAAACGAGGCAGGTGGAGAATGACAAGGGGCTTGATTGAAGAACAAGAGTGGTCGGAAGTTGAAGAGATAGCCCACATGCTGGATCATCGCCGACATATATCCTCTGTGTCGAATGGTGGTATTACAGAGGTAGGAAAGAGGAAACACAGCTCTTTCGTAAGAAGGAGTCGCGCTAATCGAGAAAAGTCTTCCAGAGAAAATAACGCAGGATGTCTGCCAGAATCTGATGTGGTAGAGGAGACTGGAGCACTAGTAGAAACGAATAAATGGAGGAACGCTCGAGCAAACTCAGGCGTCGGGAACAAATCACAATAAATCAGTATATTGGGAGGATCAGCAGTTGGGTTGTCGACAGGGAAGAGATATACGGAGAGAAACATCGCAGGAGGGGGACTGCAGCAATGGGAAGGATCACGAACGATAATCGAGGCGACGGAAAGTGACAGAATCTTCGAGAGGATTGAAAGAGCCAATGGAATCGCGAAGGCAAGGGATCGAAGGTTGTGATTGGGCCGCCGAAAGAGAGAGAAAATAAGGTTCAAGAAATCGTCATAATTTTGGAACGGACGAACGGTTCGAACCAGATCTTGGAGCTTGGGACGCGATCGCCGATCTGGAGGGGTCCTCTGGAATAGCATAAATAGGATCGTAAGATACGAAGAATAGACAGGTTTTTTACCCCGGAGCCTCTAGCTTGATTTTCAGTCGTCCTCGACGCGTTCCTCACGGATCGTAGTCATCACAAATCTCGTCGTCTTGCTGTCTGGTCGTCCGGTCGTCTCATCGGATCTCTCGTCATCGTCTCCGTCGTCGACTGCGCTAGCTGGTTCACCGTCCGCGATAACGTCGACACGTCGTATAGGCTGGATCCGTCAGGAATAAACGCGCATATAGCAAGGTTAAGCGCCCGTATCGACTTTTTTTTCGCTTCCGTGATCCTATCTGGTTCCACGCCTGTTCCGGCTGTTCTTTGTCTTATGCTGCCACGCGTACAACTCAACTTGCTTTTTCGTATCCTACGAGCCAACAGAGACGACTACTTCTACGCTCATACGCTACGCCACACTGAACCCCCACTCGACCGCGCCGACCGCTCTTTCCCGCTCTATCAGGAGGATTCCCCTTCCACACCGACATGATGATGAAGAGTGGGAATTTCTTTGTACCTGCCCGGCCTAATAACGCTACCCAAAATGTGTACAGACGGGTGAGATCCGGTATTGGGCAAGAACCAACCTGCTAATCAAGGAAGAACTTTGGAGGTTGCTCAGCATTTCTTGAAATGCTGTGACGGACCTCCAGTGGTGACGTCAATTATTGAGCTAGGTTCAAATCCCTCGCGCGATGACATCCATGTGATCAACGCGCGACGTTTCGACTACATCAGTAAGTAGGTACAGAACTGTGGATAGTCCACGTATTATAATCACATGGTTACTCCAAAATGTACCGATTATGTAGTGACAAGGATGAGATATAACGCCCGATGGCTAGAGGAATGCTGATAGAGAGGGAACCAGGTGAACGTCAGCTTCAATGGCCTTCCTCCAGCTGTGCATTGTAGCCCGACACGTGGAACAGGTGACCGTATCACCAAAAATTCTATCCAAATTCTGAAGTGTTCCAGTGTCACCGCTCATCTTCCCCAGGACGTCGATGATCTTTCGTGATCCTTCCGCACACCAGTGGTTATTGGGATTTGGATCGGGTATGAAGGCAGCAAAAGGAGGTGGGCGTACTGAGGGAGGGAAGACAAGTGGAGTTGAAGGAAAGGTAAGTAGTGGGGGAGACACGAAGGACGTCGAAGCTGATGATGAGGATGGTGTCGTGAATGGTGCAGAAGCCCAGGACTTTGAAGAAACGGTACCTTTAGACGCCGGAGAGAAATCGACGAGCGTCGTTGTAGATTCATCAGAAGATTCAGGAGATGAATCACCACCAACTGTAACCGGAGTGGAACGCTCCGAGAACGAGGATTGTCGCAGCGACAATGCAGGGAAATTGAGGTGCAGAGACGAATTCTGACTACAGTCGTCGGTAGGTCCTTTGAGGTGGTAACGCAGAGCCCTGTGCAGAATTCGCAGCCAACAGTCATGATACCGGATCTTTGCTGGTGGATGAGTACTCAGTCCCTCCGGAAGAATGACTCATACCCATGCTTTCAGACACTGAACAGGCATGTGAGACGATACATCCTTCAATGGTATATGTACAACATGAGGGGCAGCTGCATCCATAATGTCTCGATACCCATGTTCCAAGCCATAGAAGAGTACCTCTTGAGCATGTTGTGGAAGGATATGTCTAAATTTCATTGTTTTATCGAAACAAACATCTAGATGAGTCCAATGCAGCCTCGACGTACTTCATATGAATCTTGCAGGTATTCATGGCAGCAAATACACGGTATTTTTCAGCGGCCGCGGCAAGAAGCTGAAGACGAGGAAAGTCGACGTCTTCCAGGTCGGGATGTCTTGCGGGGTAGATGAACCGAAACAGTAGAGTCAAGGTATCAGAGCTCTCAGTAAGCTCTACAACCTGGTCAACCTCTGTTCCAGTGGGAGTAGCGAATCCTTCGGTGTTTGCATCCAAGTATTTGGAGTAAATCTTGAATAAGACACGGTCTGCGGAGCGAAATGTTATATGGGTATCGCCAGAGTTGACTGAGGACTGAATGAGGCGTCACATCGTTGAGTTATATCAAGGACACTCGCATTCTTTAGATAGGGTATCTTGTTCGGCGACGGCTTGTGACACCCTGTCCTCGGGAAGTGTAGCGGGGCTGCCTTGTGGCATATTTCGTGCTCAATATCTCGGAAAATCTAGGAATCTCGTGTTAGTGAAGTGAAGGAATGAAGAAATTTGAACTCGAGCAGAATTATCAGATTGTTATTATCCGAACAACGAACAATAGAGCTTACGTCCGTTTTGGAAGAAGTTATTATACTGACGTGGTCCTTGCACGTGTACCAACCAATTAAGTGCTCATGGGTAAGACCTGTCAATGTAATTAAGTACAAAGCGATACTTCACCGGGAGAAATTTATTATTCGTTCACGTGCTATTGCTCGATTTGGTTAGTCTTCGTTACATCAGATGATCAGAAATATCCGATCTTATCCTCTTCCCAATTGGGTCTCCTTTGTTTGTGAACGAGCTGGTCCCTTTTGCTTTTATCGCATACTTAAGTATTGGACTCTTTGAGCAGCCGATGACAAGCATCACGTCCTCGGACTACGCGCGCAACCCACAGGACGACACGCGATGGCCAATAACATCCAAAAACTGTACGTATCCACTTTCAAAAGCTATGTGGGTTAAAAGCTGACAAGCAGCGCTCATTACACTGCTACAGTTTTTGTATCGGATGCAGACATCGTCTTCAAATCAAGTGACAACGTCATGTTTCACATTCATAGCAAGAATTTGGAGAGTCATGCAGGTGGATTCCCGCCGTCCGAGTTCAATAAAAATGGAGAGATTGTACCTCTGACGGAAGATTCCGTGACCCTCAAGAACCTTTTTCAATACATTTACCCTCAACCTCATCCAGACATAGATCTTCTGCCATTCAAGGAGCTTTTTCAGCTAGCTGAAGCTGCTGAGAAGTACGAGGTCTATTGTGTGATGAACATTTGCAAGACGCGCATCAAGTAAGCTTTTCGTAAATTTTCTGTCCTACAATCTGACCATGAGTCGTTCGGAACTCCAGACAACTGGTGGCCGATCATCCCAGTGAGATCTTCAACTACGCCTCCCGACACGACTACCAAGATATATTGGCATTGGCGGCTCCTTTTCTCCTTGATTTGCCACTGGATAAAATCGTGGTGACACTCCTTCCCCATCTGGTGATTCCCTGGGTAAGTAACTATAGAAGTAGTGATTCATTGCTACATTGAACTCATCATATGTGTCTATCAAAGATACGTTACAGGGAATGCTGGAGTCGTGTGGCACGTAACATGATAATTACACACCTGAAACACCACGGAAGCGGCTATTATTATGATAGACGGGAGCATAGTACGGAGGAAATTCACAAGGTTTGGTATGAACTAGGTGACAAGCGCTCTCGAAAAGCCATCTCTGAAGCACTTCAACCATTCAAACACTGTACCGCTGGCAGTTGCAATCATACCTATCCTACAGTTGACTCTGCTCTCAAGGCCCTGGAAGTGGTACCGAAATTCGATACCTTCTTGTAATCCTAATTTTTAAATAAGTATGCAATCCCAATTGATGTCTTGATCTCTGGCTATTGGAAAATTTGGAGGACCTTCCACAATCTGATAGCTTTGTGTTGGTGTAGAGACTGTCAGTAGAATTATGTTAACCTTTTGTTCATCTCTCCCTCTTCCACGTACCTTTTCTCCTCATAATAGTCACCCGTCGCTGGCCTGGGGCGGCCCTTAATTCCGACTCTTCGGATCTTTTTTATTGCCTCGCGAGGCTAACATATCCCACCTTACATATTTCATTCGGCAATACTACTAGAGTTTTCTTCCTTCCGCATTAGGCTTCATAACTTGGGTCGCGCTTTCCCGCCTTGTCCGTGTCCTCAGCCGGTCTTCAGTTCCGCAGAGCAACGAAATCCGCGCATTTGCCGAGTTGCCATGTGATGGAGAGACAAAGCTCTTGATGATTCAATTTGATGGTCATATGCCATATGTCACGTTCTAGCTTTTTGCGCTCCTCGTAGCTGCATAAGACCAACCGACCGCGACACTGTCGTTGGCTCACATTGCCTGGAGCTCATGAATTTACGCTAGTTCTAGGCCTATCGTAATCCTATCCCCGTGATCCGTCTTCTTTGGGCGCTAAACGATATCGATACATGATGTATCCATACATTCTCTTGTACAACAACAGTCATATCAACGGGTACAATGAGTCAACAACCATCGATGTTCTTCACTCCGGGGTTTCCTGATGATTCCGGGCAACGTGCCCCAGCTAACAACATCCCTTAACTGTATGGTTCCATGGCTGCTGTTTTTTCTAACGACTGCTGATGAACAATCCAGTTCATGCATCAGATGCGGACATCATCTTTAGATCGAGCGACGATGTCCTGTTTCACATCCATCGCAAGAATCTCGAGACTCACGCAGCAGGGTTCCCGCCATCTGAGTTCGACACTAAAGGAGAGATGACCTCGCTTAGCGAAGATGCTTCGACGCTTGAAAATCTGTTCAGATATATATATCCTCAACGCACTCCCGACATTGAACTGCTGTCTTTCGATGACCCCTACAATCTGGCCGAAGCCGCTGAGAAATATGAAGTCTTTAATGTGATGAATATCTGCAACATACGTCTTAAGTGAGTTTAGCCGTTACTCGATTATCATAACTCTCCAACTCAGCGAACTATCCTCGATTCGAAGACATTTCGTCGAAAGTCATCCCGCCAAGATCATTAATTATGCCTTTAGGCACGATTATCATGAAATTATGTCGATAACAGTATCTTTTCCTTTGGACATTCCACCGGACGAGCTCGCAAAGACCCTCCTACCCACAACTCATTGTTCCTTGGGTAAGGGTTCTTTGACTTAGACTAATCTCATCTGGATGAATAGGTTTCATATCGAGAATGCTGGACTCGCATAGCCTGTAAAGTAATAACTGATAGACAGAATACTCAGTCGGATACCAAAAGCGACTGTATTATGTGTATATACCTGATAGACAGAATACTATGGTCTATCAGTATGCATGTTCTGTAAGACTAACTGTGATACACACCTCAGTCGGACACCAGAAGCAACTGAGGTGTTCCACGTGCCATTCCTGATCACATATCTATAAACTGTATAGTTCCTCCTCACTTCCGATTTCCATGCTCTGAGCTACACTTCAGTCACGTGTCCTGCACGTGCCCCCCCACATCTCGTGATTCCTTCCCAATACTCCCCCCGAACTTGAGAGACACCTCAGGCCTCACAAAGGCGCAGTGCCAGGCATATTTTATGATGCTGAGGGCGCAGCAGGGACTTGGTGAACATGTTGGCTAAGTTGTCAATGCTAGGGCAATAGTTGATCACTATCTTTCCCTCTTCAACCGAGTGACAAATAAAATGGTGGTGGACGTCAATATGTTTTACATGGTTGTGGTTTCGGCAGTTCTCTGCAATTGTGATTGAGCCATTGTTGTTCCCCCACAACTGAGCTAGGAATGCCACAGGGTGTCTAATCTCCGATAACGCTGCATACATCCATTGTATGTGCTCGGCGGCCTTCCCTAGAGCGATGTACTCTGCCTCAGTAGTCGACGTGGATATGGTGTCTTAGTACTTGGTGCTCCAGCATGTTGGGCCACCTGCCTAAAGGTACACTCCCCCTGAGATTGACTTGTGTGTGTCTGGGTCTGACATGAAGTCAGAGTTGAAGTACCCTTGGGGAGCGTAGTCATCATAGCCCTCTCCTCCATATCTCAGTTTGTACCTGATGGTCACCTTCAGGTACTAGAGTACATGAGTCAGGGCTAGCCAGTGCAGTTTTCCAGAGTTTGAGCCAAAACAGCTGAGACAGGCTACTGCAAACAATAGGTCAGGTCATGTCGCAATCTGTGCATACATGATGGAGCCTAGGACTCCCTGGTAGGGTTTATCCTGCATGTAGAACTTTTCTTCAGCTGTTTGTGGGGCCTGTAGTTGACTAAGAATGATTTCTGGCAGCAACAGCATGTACTTCAGCTTGCACTTGGTTATCCCATACTTATCGAGAGTGCATTGTATATATTCCTCTTGGTCTAGCATCAGTAGTTGTCGTTTGCAGTCCCTTGTTACTCGTATCTCCAGTACAAAACTAATGTCTCCCAGGTCCTTTATTTCAAACTTCTCTCCCAGTTCCTTCCTTGCTCTTTCTGCTTCCTTCTTTGATGTTAACACTCCACTCATGTCATTGGTATAGATGCTGGTAACTGTCTTTTTCCCTCTCGCTCCCTCACTCTAACAGATTGATCTGCCTCTGACCTTGTATACTCCAATCTTTCCATGTCCTTATCCAGTGTCATCCACTAATTGCATGTGCTGTCCATCGTCCCATAGATAGCTTTATCAAGCAACACCACCATGCTCCTCTTGTTATCATTCACATGTTCTTTCCCACTCCTCTGTACCTGTTTGCCTGCCATCACATCCACCTGCAGCACCTCGCTCAGTTTCTTCTTGTACTCTTCAGGCTGTTCTATTAGGATTAGGACTTGTGTGGGCACATTGAGATATGTGCTCGTGTAGTCGATTTGCCAAATCTCATAGTTGAGCACCATCCCCACTGTGAGATTCATCCAGAGTGATTCATACTTGATGACTGATGCATAGCTGGCAAAGTAATCCACTCCTGAGATCTGTAAGAACCCCTTTGCGACTAGTTGAGCCTTCCTCATGACAACTTTCCCCCCTGCATTGTACTTTGACATGAAGGTTGACCTGTTTTTCATTGTCCATGCCCCTGTTGGGTGCTCCACAAGTGTCCACACCCTCCTCGGGTACATCCTCTACATTTTGTTGTCTATTGGTTTCCTCCACAAGTTCAGCCTTGTCATGGCTTCCAAGTACAATTTTGGTACCCACTTCTCCTCATCCACTGCTTCCACTACCCCTGCCACATTTGCTATGACCCCATTATCCTCATCTACTGCCCATTCACAACCACCCTCCACTGCTGCTTCCATGTCTCTCTCTGTCTCCTCAGCCTGGATGGCAGCACTTGATGAGTTTCTAATGCATGTGAATCGCCATAGTACAGGGGAGGAAAGTGGCACAACCTTGACTATTGGTACAGGAGTGTGGAGTAGAGGCTCTTTATGGGGCTCAGCTTTAGTGTTGTCATCAGGGGGGTCATCAGAGTTGTCAGCAGTAGGGACATTAAGAATGTTGAACAAATCAGTGATGTCCCCATCTTAGCCATCAGGAAGCGTACAGTGAGGTAAGCCTTCTTTGAACACAATGTCACATGACCTGAAAATGCATCCCATGGACTGGTCCAGTACATTGTAGTCACCAGCCCCAAAGTAACTGATCATGACACACTTCACCGATCTCATGTCCAGCTTGCTCCCTCCATCCTCCTCCAGTATCTTTGCATATGCTACTGACCCAAATGGGGGTAAGTGAGAGACATTGAGTTTCTTGCCTGTGCAAATCTAAAAGGAAGTCTTTTCAGGATGATGAGACGATGGGAGGTAGGTGAGTACATACACTGCTGTTGATGTAGCCTTGCCCCAATAGTAGGCTGGCAATTGCAAGTCACTCAGCATGCTCCTTGCCAGATCAAGAATTGTCCAATTTTGGTCCTCTATGACACCATTTGCTGAGGATGAGTGGGAGGCAGTTGTCTCATGTACAATGCCGCATTTCAAGCAGTGCACTTTCTAGAGGGTATTAACAAACTCTCCTCCTCCATTGGTGCATATCTTCTTAATTTTGAGGCTTGTCTGGTTCTCAACTTTTGTGTTGTATGCCTCCAGGCATACAAATGTTGTCTCCTTGGCCTTGTTAGTGAGAAACTACGCCTCACTCCCAGCACCACCCTGATCAGTGGCAACCATCATCCAGGTCTTTCCTTCCATGGTCTAGATGCATGCCAGGCTCCATAGATCAAATGCAACCCGCTCATAGTGCATGCTCTCTGAGACTTCAGCATCAAATGGCCTGCAAGACTGCTTCTCCATGATGCAGTCTTCATACTTCTCCAAGGTCAACATTTTAGTGACAGCCAATCCCTTTACCATGTCTGCTCGCACCATCTCTCTCAGAGTGCTCTCACCAACATGGGCTAGCCAGCAATGCCATGTCTCAAGATTGACAGGGCAGTGCAGAGACCTAGTCACCATTGCCATAGGAGGTTCAGTGAAGATGATTCAGTACATAATGTCTGACACCTCTGAAGGAGGTGCATGCAGAAACGGCACTCCATCAGGGTTGCATACAGTTGCTCCATCATAATGAAATGTGGTAAAGCATTTCTTCCAGGCCAGTGTGCTAATCGAGATCAGATTGTGACTGAAGTTTGGGACATGTAGTGCGTTTTCAAAAACAAATTCGACTGATTGTCCATTATACGTGACCTACTTCCTAACCTGGCCTGCTCCAGCAACAAAGAACAAAGTGCCCCTCTCGGCCATCATCTCTGTGCAGTCTTCAGGCTTTGGTTTGCCATAGGTCTTAAAATCTGAGGGGTTGACAAAAAAATAGTGACTAATCACAGAGTCAGCATACATGATCAGATCACTAGTCACAGGTACATGATCAGATCACTAGTCACAGCATTCAGGATGATAGCTGAGAATGCCATGCATTGCAGGGTCATGGAGTTAGTAGCTATTGTGATGGTGACATTTGCTTGTGGCACCATGTTTGGGGTACTTCTGCCACTGGCTGAGCTTGGGGTGCCCCCCTTGCTCTTGTTTTTCCTCCACCAGTCAGGGTACTGCCTCTCCATACCACTGCTCTTGTGGAAGCAATTGTTCTTATTGTGGCCAGGACATCTGCAGTTTTTGCACTTTTCCCACTGAGTGTCAGGGGACTGGTCCTCGGACCGTCCATCTCTAGCTCGGCTTAGCTCCGGATCTTCAGCATCGCCTTCTCAGCAACTCTAGCTGTCTCCCGGGCCGCCTTGCCCTATCCCGACACCTCCCATCAACGTCTTCTCCACCATTTGGGTCAGCTGGCCTCACAGCCACTCTATGTCACTAGCACAGCCTCTGCCAAGCCCTGGTTGATAAGTCTGGCTCATGTCAGCACCCTCGGCAT
>JABAKA010008114.1:0-27756 GCA_018857285.1 Termitomyces sp. Mi166#008 | reverse complement strand
ACCCCCCAAATCAACATAGTAAAAATTCAAATCAACCCATGAGAGCCTCCTTGACCATATTCAGTTTTTTTTTTTTTTTTTTTTTTTTTTTCATTTCCCCATGTACAGTTTAATTTGACCTCACTACCTGACATTATGAATTTTGAGATTTGGAACGAAGAAGGGATTGTCCCAACGTTGGGTAAAGAAATCCAAATCCAAACTCAGCTGTCCTGGATGCCACCAAATTTTTGTTCAAACCCTCTTACTCTTTTGTCTCACTGTTGAGTGACACATGTTGCAGAAATACTTGTGTTTTTTTGAATTGCAAACTCACAAGTTGGACATTTCACTGGCTAGTGCCACAGGTACATCTGGTACAGATCAAAGTAAATACTAACGTGCGGTATAATGCAACAAATAAATCAAAAGTCAGGAGTGAAATATCAAACAATAGCTATAAAACACCGAACAGAACAAGGAAAATGCAGAAATGCGCAGCATCATCGACGTCGTGTCCTCAAATTAAACCACAACAGGAACCTTAGCTCAAACCCACATTCCGTCTTTCAAGCTCAACAACCCTATCCACCGCTCTATCCCTCGCATCCTCTAGCGCCCCACTCTCCTCAAACACTCGACTCCCCAACGCCCTCCTCAACCTTCCCACATCCGCATCCGCATCCCTCCCCTTCCGCCCAGGACTCGGCGGCGGACTCATAAGCGCCGACGCAGGATTCGCATTTCCCTGCCCACACCCTACACCACCAGCAGCACCAGCACTAAACACCCTGCGGTACAACACAACCGCATCAACCAACGTTTCCACCTTCACTTCCATCTCATCCTCATCCTCATCCTCCTTCACTTCAGAAAGCGTAAACTCCCCCGTGGGCACCTTCCACAACCTCTCGAGCCTCCTCCCAAGCTCGCCTACAGACCCTCCCAACTCCTTCGCAGCTTCAATAGTCCGGTTCCGCTCTATGAGCTCCTTCTCCCTCTCCTCACCCTCTACACCTTCCACGTCAGCATCCTCCACACGCACACACCCGACAAATAGAACCCCCAGATGCTTACGAACACGCTCTCGAACGAGTGACGTAGCCAATACATGCATGGGCGTCCTCGGCTCGTCTCCATCTTCATCAACTTGGCCCTCGGGGTGCATGGTGGCGGCGGCAGGAAGCCGGGCCGCTGCTTCGTCCACACTCATCTCCTCGAGCACCAGGCGCTCGTACAACGTCGATGTCGATCCTGTGCGCTTGCTCCACACCGACCGGGCTTTGGCGCGCGCAAGACTCCCGAGAGGGGTGCTGCAGTCGTAGAGGGCGAGCGCGGCGGTGCAGATGTCCGAGACGCCTGCGTTGGCTCGGGAGGTTATGTGGTAGTATACTTGGATGCGGGAGAGGAGGGGTATCGGGGGTTGTCTTTGAGCTGTGTTGGATAAAGATGAGGTTGGATAGATGAGGAGGGGGAAAAAAGGAGAACGTACACGAAAGGACAAATGACTCGCCGAGTCTCACCCAATCCTCTGGTGTTCTATTCTCCCTATCCTTTCGCACTGTCTTGAGCGCACCGAAGACGGCGGACGACTTCGAGCGGGATTTCCCAAAGACAACAGGGCCAAGCTTTATGCCGGCCCAGCTCGAGACGCAGCTGACGAGCACGACGACGGAGACGAGAAGGTGGAACAGCTGCAGGCAGTACGACACGCCCCAGCCTCCGGCGTTTTCGGCGGTGAGAGGAATCGTCGACCCGTTCAAGACGGTGCCTGTGTGGACGTGTGAGGGCGACGACGAACCCGAAGAAGATGAGAAAGAAGTGATCGGGGAATTGAAGAAGGAGAAGAGGGCGAATGTCGCGAGAAGGTACTGCTGTGCGCCCTGTGGCTGCTGTACCGGTACCTGCTCCTGCTCCTGCTCCGTCGAAACCGTGGGTGGTGGCGGGACAGGTGGAGGGACGACCTTCCTCGGGCGCCCACGCTTGCGCTTTTCAGCCACCGTCCCGTCCGGGCCCAACGCGACTTTCTTCTCCTTCTTCTCGACCTTGACCTGTGGTGCCGACGAGGAGGAAGGAGACACCTTCCCTCTCTTCCTCTTCCTGCCTCCTTCCTCTTCCTCATCACCTTCCTCCTCTGAATCCTCATCATCCGCCTCAGGCTCAATCTCACCCTCAACCTCATCCTTCTCCTCCCCCCCAAACATCTCCTTCCACTCCCTCTCCCACTCCCTTAACAGCGCAGGGCCGCCTACAAGCCCCGAAATCAGACTCTTCAGCCCCACCTGCTCATTCTTCAGCCTCGCCTCGCGCTTCTTCAGCACACGGATATACTCCACTGCTTTGCCAAGCACATTTGCCTTGCTGCACTTCCGCGCGACCTTGACGCCGTCAACGAACCCACGCTCGTCCACAACGTCCTCGCCCATAGTGTACGACCGGAGCGGGTCGGCTGAGACGAGCACCTTGTTCGGCGCACGTTTTTTGCTGCCATCGCGATCGTCGACGACGCGCAAGGCGGGCACGGCCATGCGCAAGCTCTGAATGCGCGCGTTGAGGTTCGTGCGGTAGCGCCGCTCGATGGTGGTATGGCTTGTCTTGGACCGGGGTTGAGGACCCGAAGGGGAACTCGGGGTGGCAGCTATTGCGGGCGGTGGGGAGGGCGTGGTGGGGGGTGGGGTTGAGGCGGCGGAGGTGGTGGTGGAATTGGCTATGGATTGGGAGGCGTGGCGTGGGAGACGGGGAATGGGCAGTTTGGGCATCGCAGTAGAGGTATTGGGAGCTGTGGAGTTTATTTTTTATAGTTAGTTGGAGGACGGCGAGTATTGAATGAGACTGTACCCGTGTTTTCAGTTTGCTGGGGGCTTTCAAAAGCCTGCAGTTGTGCTGTCATAGGGAGAGCAAGCATCACTCCGGCTGATTGGCGGACCCGTTCTGCTAACAGGGTTGCTGCGTCAGAGGATGTGCTCGTTGTGCTTGTTGGCTGCTCAGTGGCAGGGGGCTGGTTGGGAACAAGATTTGCGGCGACCGGGCTGGGAAGCGATTCTGGAGCAGGCGATAAAGATGCGCCAGACGATGACACCGACGAGGAAATGCTCAGTCTCCGCCCGCTCGAGCTTGATGACGACTGCATAGAGGAAGAGTCCGAAGGTGAACTCGGGTCGTGATGGACCTGGAATGTAAAAGGAAACTGAGTCGAAGAGAATTCGTCCATATACGACGGAATATGAGCGTCAAATGCATAGTGGGGGCTGAAATTGTTGTTGTATTGCAGCGCACTGGGATCAACAGCGATTGCGTTCATGTAGTCTATGTCCATCGGTAACGACGACAGGTCGTTGAAATCTATCGCTCCGTAGGGCTTCATCTGAG
Source organism: Termitomyces sp. Mi166#008 (assembly GCA_018857285.1). Taxonomy (NCBI): domain Eukaryota; kingdom Fungi; phylum Basidiomycota; class Agaricomycetes; order Agaricales; family Lyophyllaceae; genus Termitomyces; species Termitomyces sp. Mi166#008. The sequence continues at coordinate 24,408 of JABAKA010008114.1, read as the reverse complement.
CACTGAAATCAGTCTCTGGCCACATGGACGATGTCTGGTTGAATTCCGCTGCTCCGGATTCGTCCATTGGAGAAGGGTTATTGAGGAGAAAGTTGAGCGGGTCGGCTGGATCGAGAGTAGGGTCTGAGGCCGTCAAGCAAGGCGACAGCGGCTCTGCACTGGACGACGGCGGGGACGGCGAGGAAAAGGCCATGGCGGGCGCAGAGATGATAGCGGAAGACAAGTTTGAATTTCGGCCTAGTAGTGGCCTGACTTGACATCAGGCCATTTATTTCCGCACGTGACTCGACGCGCGCGCCGATCTCCGTTTTTGCTCCAAGTCGTTCGTTTGCCTGGAGAAATGTCTTCTTGAGCACGAAAAGTAGCAAAAATGCAAAAGACTGGCAATTTGGGATGATAGATGCTCTGCCGAGGTTCAGACAATTTTTCTTATGTAACCATCAAATGCCGCGGTTGTTAGTATCACTGACCTGCTGCATGTCCTTGCACGGCAATGTCAATAAGCAAGTCCATTTATACAGCTCCTACTGCGTTCATACTGACCACTGCGCCACAGACTTTAGTCTGTTTGGAGGTGCAGACTCTCTGACCGAGGGAAAGCGGACACCGCGACGCACGTTCGCAAAGGGCGAGACCGATGCCAGCGTGTACTCGGCTTCTCCTCAGGACCCCTCCGACTTTCTCTGGCTCATGACAGAGGAGCCCCACCGCACGCGGCGCATGGCCATCATGAAGGCCCATCCTGACGTTCGTGTCTCTCTCTCACGCGCAGCGACCGATAGCTAACGCTCCCTCCAGGTCACGAAACTCATGGGCTACGAGCCCCTCACGAAATACCTCGTCCTCGCCGTCGTCATCCTCCAGTTCACCGCCGCCCTCCTCCTCCGGCACACCCATCCCCTCTCATTTACCTTCCTCTTCTGCGCGTACGTCGTTGGCGGAACAGCGAACCACAACCTCTTCCTCGCCATCCACGAGATAACACACAACCTCGCGTTCCCCGGTGTCGCCCCCAACCGCCTCCTCGCCATCTTTGCCAACCTCCCCATCGGCATACCCTACTCTGCCGCGTTCAAGGGGTACCATATTGAGCACCACAAATTCTTGGGCCAGGACGGCATCGACACCGATCTCCCCACGCGCCTCGAGCTTCTATGTCTTAACAACGTCCTCGGAAAAGTCTTTTTCGCGTATGTCTCTCCCCTCCTTCCTGCCTTTGAATAAAGACCTAACTCCGCTACCCAGAACATTCCAGATATTCTTCTACGCCCTCCGCCCCGGCTTCGTCCGCGCCCAACGCCTCACAAAATGGCACATCCTCAACCTCCTCGCCTCTCTCCTCTTCGACTCCATCCTCGTCCGCACCTTTGGCGTCCGCCCGCTCATCTACCTCCTCATGAGCAGCTTCTTCGCGGGGAGCCTCCATCCGTGCGCGGGACACTTTATCGCCGAGCATTATCTATGGGACGGCATGGACCAAGAGACGTTCAGCTATTATGGCCCGTTGAATTTGCTCGCTTATAATGTACGTCTTGTCCGCGAAATGTCGATTGGCTTGACCCCGATATTTATACACCGCACAGGTTGGATACCACAACGAGCACCACGATTTCCCCTCGATACCCTGGACACGTCTTCCCGCACTCCGTGCGCTCGCACCAGAGTTCTACGATGTCCTGCCCGCGCACCCGTCGTGGCCTATGGTTATTGTCAATTTTATCCGCGATAAAGAGGTCGGGATTTTTGCGCGCGCGAAGAGGCTTGCGAAGAATGCAAGTGGGAAGGCTGAGATGATAGAGAAGGTGAGGGTGAAGGAAGAGGAGGATAAGAGCGATTGATTGACATGCGTGCCTTGATACGTGTTTGTTGAATTGAGAGTACTGACTTCTCTTTGTTTAATGGGTGTCTTGTAAACGTGACTTGCATGAAGATCTCGTGTTGATGCTTCAATCCCGTTGATTGTCTGATCTCTCTCGTCCGTTCGACCAAACACCCGTGAGTTCTCTAGCCGCAGATGTTTGCTACTCGCCTCTCGTTCTCGCCGGCAAAGACACAATGAAAGTCCTCTGATGCATGTTGTCAAGAAATCACCTTGTTGATACTTACCACGACTTACGATTTTGTTACCCGTTACGTTCCTTTGTTGGGTATTCCTATGCTGTAGGTAATCACGGTGGAGTACGCGTGATCAAGTCCCGTTCCATCTCCCTGCAAGACCCTATCATTGAGCTCAGCAACAAAGTGTCTTCGCTTTCCCCCATGATCTTGTCAGGCTGATCACTTCGGGGAGACGGGGATTTTGCGCATGCGAGGCTTGCAAAGAATAGGGATGTGGAGGTCGAGAAGATTGAGAAGGTAAAGCGAGATGAGTGTGAGACTGTTGCCGGTGAATTGAGACACAATCGAACATCACCCTTGAGCGGCATCTGCGCAACCATAGTCAGTGTATCTGAGTGGATGACTTTGTAAAACTAGGGCTGCTGCCTGCATCGGGCCATGGTGGTAGCAATTTAATTCGCTTGTTAAGAGCGTACCCCCAAGTACGGTTGTTTCTTGCATCCGGCGGTCACTTCGAGTCAGGTAGTCTCATGGGGCACTCGCATTTGAGCCAACGACGATCTAGACTGACGGCCGGGCGCTAGCGCTAGCGACCGATATATATGTGCCAATTCTGAAGCTCCTTTCCTGAGGTCTTTTGGCAGCCTAGGCCAGGGGCCTTTCTAAACAACGCTTTCTTCTCACCGTAAATGGTCAACTACGGCGTGAGTATGTAGAGCATCAACTCGGAGTGTAGCCATCCAGTCGTCTCTTGCAAATTAAGTGGTATCCCAGTGTTTGACCCATTTGATGAATGTTACGAGATTGGTTCGCCCTCGTCGGCCATTACCATCTTCCGTGAGAGTGGATGGTTATCACAGAAAAGTCAGTAAGAGATTCATCATAGTGATCATAGTCAATGGTTGGAACAGTCTTCGGGGAAAATATGATTGTCAACTTGACCAAGACCTCCAAATATGTAGAAAGATTTTATTTGCCGAAACTTGTCCAGCTAGAAGATAAACAAACTTATGAACTTGAATGGTAGACGTCTTGATTTGTCTTGTAGGGTATTGAAGAACATTTGACTTAGTAGCCCATCCTCATGAGCACTCATTGTGACACGGTGAGAATGTGGCGCAATGATACTTGACTTTATAGCCTAGGATGAAAAAGGAACAAAACATTGCATCAGCCGGGAGTCGAACCCGGAGCTAGGCCAATACAACCAATGTTTGATGGTACATGGGAAGACCCAATGTTACCGCTACACCACTGATGCTTGCATATAATTACCTCAAAACTCTCTAACCCAGGATCTATGGGAAAATACTTCAGCCGTACTCGGTCCTCAGTCCCGAATCACGTCGCGCGTCGAGACACGTGACATTTGACAACCTACACAAGTTTGCTCTTGTACTAGCGCCTACTGAAACTATTTTCGAAACCTTGAAAACCCTTATTGTTGCTAGACAACCAAAACAAATGTCATGTGGTCATTTTTTATGGATCAGATAGATGCCAGCCTGGCAGCCTTGAGCACAGCCCTCTTCGACTTGCGTGTATCTAACAGCTCTGCCAGCGACCATTCATCTTTCCGGCGACTGGTGGGCAATGGACGCCACTTACACATAGGCCAAGTACTCTTCATTACCGATAATCTCGTATCAATCGTTGGCTTAGCGGACGTTTGTGGTCCAGAACATTCTTGTTTCTATCCTGACCATGTGCATTGTGCTATCAATCACTGTCTATGGGCGGCTCCGAGTGTTCTCACAGCCCTTCGAGTCACTAACAAGCGTCTACCGCGACTTTGTCCGCCTGTCTGTATATGGAACTCGGATCTGTCAAGGCTCCTACTTATAAGGTGCAAGATTCTCACCCCGGGCCGTTACACTAGGTCTGGCTTCTCCCATAATAAACTCTAATTGTATACCACCACCATCTCATTCGCGTCTTTATGCCGTACGTACACCTCGATACACCCGTAGGACCCCTCGAGCTACACTACTCGATTGCGACACCTACCAATCCTTCTAGCACCTCCATCGTACCGCAACTGCAATGTATCCTATTCCTTCATTCTGGATACTCTGGTCACGAAGCGTTCGAATGTACGACTCCTCTCATCCTCGACGCGTAACAATGACACTGAGGTCTTGACAGCTCAGTTCTGCGATCCACGACTGAGACACCGATTCAATCTGATCGGCGTCGACATGCGAGGGTATGGCCTCACTAAAGGTCACATAGTGCAAGAGGAGTACTGTCCCGCTGATTCAGCAGACGACATCTACCGATTCCTCGTGAGTAACACTGAAACGCCGCATGCTTTTTTCCATTTCGCGGTCTATCGGCCGCCGCACCAGATGGGTCGTATGTACTCACGCTTATTCTTATGTTCTTTCTAGAAAGCGCTTGATCTTCCACCTGTGCACATATTTGGGCTGGCTATGGGTTGTTGTGTGGGCCTTGAACTCGCGACAACACATCCGGAATTCGTCCGCTCACTCACGCTTTGTTCACCACTTCCCGCCACAGAAGTATGTGCAACTGGACTTTTTCCTTTCATCGATGTATGTGTTCGCTGATAACGGTGTTTCAGCTTGAGAATATCGCAGCTGGCCGCCTAGAGGTATTTAACCTTTGGGTTGAGGCTTTTGATCATGATGGTCGTGGACCGCCTGGTGGTGACCGTGCCACATTGGAGGACCTCACTCTCGGCATTCAACAGCTTTGCTTCAACAACCAACGGACCAGTCTCAGCGATGCGTAAGTCGCGCTTTGAATCGCGTCAATAAAGATAATTGAGATACTTAAATACTGGCATCGTCTTAGGCTATCAAAAAATTCTCTTTATACAGCAGCGAAAAATCGCGCCGGGTCACCACAAGCAGTGAAAGAGACATATCACGCAACCGTTGGATGGTTCCTGAAGCGGAGACCACAGTCTCGCGAAGCGTTTGCTAGGGTTTGCAATCGTCCTGCTTGATTAATTCTGTGACTTACGAGGATCGTTCGATAGATTCAATGTTCCGTCCGACTGATCCACTGCGAGGACGATGTAGCGTACCCGGTGCAGCATGCAGAGGAGCTGCAAGATCGGTTACGGGACGCAGGGATCACCGACGTCGAGCTCTATGAGGTTCCAGGGCCCCACTATGGTAGTGTTGTGAACCCACAAGCGTAAGTGTTTCATCTCCTTTGCTAAGGTTGTAAATAAATCAGTTCTAAATGTGTCCAGGGTCAACCCGATACTCCTTGAACATGTGCTCTACGCATCCGAAGGTGCCGGGGGCTCTCTGACAAACGGCCACCACAATCACCAGGCACCCACCGAATGCAGAAAGATGACAACTCCCTTCACGAGACGTCTCGCTGGATATGGTTATAATCCCAATGAGGACGAGGACGACTTCGTCGAATGCTGTGTATAAATCTTTTGTCTCATCTTAAAGAAATTATACCTATGCCCAGGCCTTTTTCAGCTCTTTTTGCTGCGACTCGTGTATCTATATATCTGCTTTGTACCCTAAATACCCATATCTTTTGTCGTCGTATATGTATCTTTAGTGTCTTTATGGTACCAAAATTACACATTTGGCTAGAAGTTTTCGAATCGGACAACTCCGGAGCAGCCCTAGCATGTATATATGTACCAATATACACACAATAGGAAAAAATATGAACGTCATAGGGTTCTGAGCCATTGGCGCTCATCGGGAGGAGAACTGTTCCGCTGTGAACCACAAGGTCTCCTGATGGTGGGGGAGTAATGCCGCGATTCTAAGAGGACACATCTCTAACAGTCTTCTGTCTCTCCTGCTCTGCGAGCTGATGGAAGAGTACCTCAGTCTGAGAAATTACTAGCACCGGAAAGGGATATCTTAGGTACCTCTTTGAACTTTTTGGGATTCCAATGGACTCGAACGTAGTCCAGGTCTTCGCGGGGCATCCACCATTCAAGGAAGAGAAAGAAGAGGCAGTCGACGACCAAAATCATAGTGTATATTGGGCCCGCAAAGGGCCCGAGTTGCATAGTTCTGATAGTGTTTGAGCGTGACCATATAAGAATAAAATACAAGAACTTCTCACCGTCGCATGCGCTCCCACAAGTCCATTTGTGGGGACTTGATAACTGCATCATAGACCTTTTCGGTTCGTGCGGCAACATCTTCCCAGTTATAAAAGGTCTTCACGCGTTCGTGCGCCTTTTGTGGATCGTGTTTCCCGGCTGCTACGATGCCAATAGCTTCAGACATGGCGCGAAACACATCTAGAAACCACGAAGATCGATGAGCCTATTACTTACAGCACCCAATGGATATTGAAGACGAACCGTCTTCTTCGGGCTCGGCAAAACTGATCATGTCTTTGGGAAGGATCTCGGGTACACCCCCAACACGTGTAGAAACAACGTACAGGCCGGCACACGCCGCTTCGAGAATGGCGATGCCGAAGGATTCTGTGAGAGAGGTGTTCATAAATATCGCTCCCTTGTGTAGTACCTGGTTATATCCAACGTTGTGAGACGCTGCACACACAAGATGGCTTCAAGACCTACGGATCGGACGTCACTATGTCGAACAGGCCCAAGGAGCTCGATGCGATCTTGAAGCAGGTGTTTCTCCCGCATCTGCAGGAGATCAATGAGTTTGGGTCCATCGCCACCTTGTTTGTTTGTTGTTTCTTTCGTGCTCTCTATTGAGGTAGAATAAGGTCTTACCAACTACGAAACGGACGGTGGGGAAAGCAGCGCATATTCTGGGCGCAGTTGCAACAAGTAGATCAATGCCCTTGCGGTAAGCCAAGCGAGACAACACAACAATTGTGACTGTTTGTAAACGTCAGAGACGACTCAAGTAATATGGGACACAGGACTTACTGATATCAGTGGGCTTTGGTGGAACTGGCTTGAAATTGTCTGCGATGAGAGCGTTGGGGATGACATAGACATTTTGGCGCACGACCAGCTTGGAAGAATCTTGAGGGTCTGGCTCAAAGAGTTCACCACGTAGAACTGTGTTTTCACGTCTGACACAACAGTCAAGAAAGGAATGGTTAGTGTTAAATAGGTTGTACACCCACCCTGTGTGAGAGACACAGATAACTGCGTCAACGTTCTTGAGTGTCCCAACAAGCAGCTTGTTCGTCAAGATACTTGCCGCATCTTCAAAACCAAATAGACTATGGTCCGTGAAAACGGTACGAATTCCCATCAAGTGGGAGTGCAAGATACCCTCATGACCAATAGAAGAGAGACTGGCATGGGCATGGATCAGGTGGATGTGCTCTCTTAGAAGAATCGTTCGAAGGTATGGCAGCGAAGTGAAAAAGTTTGGAAGAGTAGCTGATGACGCGATAGGAAGAAAAGGAAGGTAATAGATCTTGAGCGATGGGAGTAACCAACGGACACCAACGCGATCAGGAGCGTGACTATGTGTTATTACAATGACCTTTTGAACTGTTATTTGCTCATCTTGCCGAAAGTTGGCGAACAAGACGTACTTTGTGACCTCTCTGTATCAACGTCGCGCTCAGCATGTAGATGTGGTTCTCAACCCCGCCAACATCGGGATGGAAGAAGTCTGAGATCATTCTAAGACGCACAGTGATCCATTGAGCTCTTTGCGCACATTCTAGATCTGGGACACCCACGCAATAGATACCGGGTGCATCGTGAACTATTCAGCGAATTGTAGCCGCACCTGACCAACTTGCTCAAGGGAGAGGTAGATGTCGCATTCCTTTTGGCTCCTCTTGGTGTGGGTCGTAGAGATAAGGTCGTCGGTGTCGCTGTTGTCGCCAGCCGTCGTTAGCGTTCAAACGTATCGACGGCTCCTTCCGAAAAGGGAAAAGGTTTCCGCTCGGTCATTTACATAAGTCGGTCCGCCGACGGCCCGATTGCCTATCGACTTCATATGTCATCTACATACCATTTTCCCATTCCGAGAGGCTCAAATCTCTTGACATCGACCCTTCACCATAATGGCCTTAGGAAATCAGAAAAAGAATATTGTAGTGCTTGGCGCTGGTAAGTCTCGTCATCTGCTTGAACGTCAATTCAATTGATAGGAGTGTCTGTCAGGTGTGGTAGGTTTGACCACTGCAGTCAAGATTCAAGAAACTGGAAAGTATAACGTGTCGATCCTGGCCGACGTGCTGCCTACGGACCAGAAAACGACCAAGTATACCAGTCATTGGGCCGTAAGATCCTATCTATTCATCTGTTTTTCCGAATGAGTGATCAAGCTCCTTGGCGGAAATTAGGGTGCTCATCATGTCCTCAATGTAACCGAGGATGCGAGGCAGCAGAGTAAGATTAACATCGCTATATAGTGTTGAATGCAGTTGATGGCTTATTAGTTAACAGAAATGGATCTTGCGACCTTCAAAGTGATGTGGGAGCTCTCCACTCCCGGTACGGAGACGGCGCAATATTTCAGGCGTCTTAGACAGACGGAGTACTACTCCGACTCGAAGCTACTTGCCCCTCTGGACCGCATGCCTGATGTATGTTCCTTTTACTATCCATCTCATCTCCATGGGGTCATAAACATGACACAGTATGAAATCCACGACCCATCAACGCTCCCTTTTGATACAACCGCAGGAGTATCGTTTAACACAGTTACTATTGACACTCCGAACTACCTGACCTACTTGGCACGTCGTTTCACCGAAGCTGGAGGAGTGACCATACGCGCGTCTGTGCAGCACATCAAGCAGGTGCTTGAAGGAGGAACAGGTGTCTTTACAGGTGCTTCCAATCCTACACCTCCTGACGCAGTAGTCGTTTGTACGGGTCTTGGGACGCGTTTCCTTGGTGGCGTCGAGGACAAGAACGTCTTCCCCATTCGTGGACAAACTGTTCTTGTCCGCGCGCCGTGGATCGACTTTGGTAGAACAATTGGAGATCCTGATAATTGGACATATATTATTCCCCGACCAACTGGAAATGTGAGTCATAACTCTATCAGAAAATTATAGGCGTTCACGATGTACTAGGTTATTCTTGGCGGTACGAAGGGCTATGACGATTGGTACCCACGCCCTCGGGCAAAGACGACGCGCGACATTCTGGAACGAGCGTTCAGGATGTGTCCCGAACTTGCACCTCCTGAGGTACGTGCAGAACGCGAGCCTGCGATTGAGGATATTCTTCCACTCGTCATCGAGGAAGGTTGTGGTTTCCGGCCAGGAAGGATAGGTGGTATTCGTTTGGATGTTGAATGGCGCGCGGTGAGTGATAGCAATGTCAGTGTGCCAATAATTCTCAATTACGGGTGCGTTTCCATAACTTCATGCTTTCTTGAGCCAAAGGTGACGATCAACTTCTCAAGGCACGGAGGATACGGGTTCCAATCATCCTGGGGCTCTGCAGACATCGCATTCACACTTCTTGAGGAAGCACTCGAGGGCAAATTCTGAAGAAACTCGCTAAAATTAACGTTTAAGTGAACTGCATATGTATCGCTAAATTTCGATGACACGTAGCAAATGACTCTGGAACAATTGCATTCCTTGAGATTTCCGGGCCTGTATAGCCACTCGGAGTTTAAAATGATTGACAAGATCTCTTATAGCATATCAGGAAGTCGACGTTTCCGCGTATCAAGATGGAGACTGTTGTCTAAAGGAGAAAGATCTCAATTCTCGACTGAAAACAGCTGACCATGAGTAACACACGACACGAAAAGGAGCCAAGTGCCAAGCTCCACGTGGAAAGCTCGGGATTCGACCACGCCTGGATTTATACCGCTTTGTATCTTCATCTTGACGATTTCGCAACTTCATCCATGGTAGACACGAACCCAAAGGTCATTGTAATAGGTGCAGGTAAGCCTCTCTTACGCAAGAGGTACGAGAGACGACGCCTCGGCAGGTGTAATTGGCCTTACGACTGCGATTGCGATTCAAGAGAAAGGCGGCTACAAAGTTACCATTGTTGCTGAGTTGCTCCCCAGCGATCCGAAATCGACGAGGTATACAAGCCACTGGGCGGTTGGTAGCGTTCTAGTATGGTTTCACTAAGACTCAACGTATAGGACAGGGCGCCCATCATGTCAGCCTCGCAAGCAGTACTGACAGTAGACAGCAAGGTGTGGTATGGATATATATTCTCCTTAGGATTCGACGCTCAACGGGGATGAACAGAGATGGACCTAGAGACATTCAAGACCATGTGGGAAATGTCTGCCCCGGGGAGCTCATCCGAAAACTGTTTTCTGCGAGTGACGCAGGAGGAGTGAAGGCCTCAACCGGATGTCCACAGCTTCATGCCGGATGTGAGTTTGAAATACAAGGAACGCCATGAAGATGATAATGATCCGTGCATAAGTACAGGGAACAACCACGGGAACTGTGGCCTGATGGCGCTGTCCACGGTGTCACGTTCACCACAGTCACGATGGATACGCCAGTGTACTTGGAGTATTTAGTATCTCGTTTTTTGGACAACGGAGGCAAGGTGATTCGGGGAACGATTCAACATATTGATCAGCTCGTCGAAGGAGGAGAGTATGCCATTCATGGAGAGGGCGAACGCCCGGTGCCTCCGGACGCGATTGTCGTGTGTGTAGGACTTGGTGCGCGCACACTGGGTGGGGTGGATGATCATGACGTATATCCGATTCGAGGACAAACTGTTCTACTTAGGGCACCTTGGATCCGTTCTGGCAGAACACTTAGTTCGACGAATGGAACATGGACCTATATCATACCAAGAAAGTCCGGGGACGTGCGTTTTCCATCGTTCAAGAGTAACTTTATAGAATCACTGACTTCTTCTATGGAACGGTAGATCATTGTGGGTGGAACAATAGTACCGGATGACTGGTAGGCGCGGACTTCAAGTTTGCTATAATCTCTCGCTGCTTACAAACACGATAATGCATAGGTATCCTCGTCCAAGGCCAGAGATTACTCGTGACATTCTGGAGCGGGCGTTTGCCTTGTGTCCAGAACTTGTACCTCCAGAGATTCGGGCCGTTCGGGAGCCAACTGTCGAGGATCTTCTTCCTATTATCATTGAGGAGGGATGTGGTTTTCGACCGGGGCGCAAGGGGGGTATCAAGATCGGGGGCGAGAAGAAAGGATCAGTATCAATCGTTTATAACTATGGGTGAGTGAGCACTCATTTTTTTTTTTGCAAGTAAACCCATCGCGAATGAACAGACATGGAGGTTATGGATATATCGCTTCTTGGGGCTCGGCAAATAGGGCATTGGCAGTTTTGGAGGGTCTTCTGAAGAAATAGTTGTTCCGTTTCCCGTGTAGTCGAGGCAATAAGCCTGCGTCTCTTGAGATGTATGATGCATCGCATGCGAAGGGAAAAAAGGACACAAGTGTCATTGCATGCCACGATCTAGTACAGAGAACAACTTCACACAAAGATCCCAAACCACCATTTATCCATGGTGTAGCAATCTCCCTCTCGCTTGAAGTCTGCTCTTCCAGCAAATTTCGTTTCTGAGATCAAAAGAGGTAACCAGTGGCGGTCATCTTCCCACATGTTATCAAAGGGAATGGGAGGAGCGTCTTCAGCAGCATCTCGATCTTTTGAGTCAGTCAAGGGAAGTGAGAACCATTCTGGCCGCATTTCATCAGTCCTAATGAGAAATTCAAGTCTCATCATCCATCGACATTGGATTGAAAAAGAACACGCACTCAGTCACAACCCCTGTGTATTCATCGGCTCGATAAATCTCGATGTGATACGCAGCTTCCTCGATTCCAGTAGTAAACAGTAGAGTTCCCGCATGTTGCAAAGGAGCTGTTATCCCGGCTTCCTCCTGACCAATCACTTCAGTCGATGCCTGTATAGTCTCATTCCACCTCACCTGAAGTTCTCGCAAAGCCGCCTGTTGGGACGTTTCTCCCGGCTCGACCTTTCCTCCTAAATCCACCCAAACATAAGTACAAGCACTAGACGCGAAAGAATACGTGATGCGCACCAAATCCGTTATACCTGAATGTCAATGTAGATAGCGCTGGTCAGTCCTCCCCATGGATGCAAATTGAAAAAAGTTTCGTACATATTCATTCCAATCCCGCGTTTCTTGTATCCCAACAAGATCTAGTACGTGTTTCAGCACAATTCATATTGAGCGTTGAAAAAGACGCGTTCACTTTATGTTTATGGATAATGAACGCGTTCGTGTAGTCCTTTTTCTTTGTGAAGGACAGCCACTCGAGAGAGTCGCCACCACTCGACACGCATACGAGGTTTCCTTCAAGGCCTGGAGGTATGGATTCACGAGGATGCGACATTTTCAAATTCGTGCAGCCTCAGTCACGGTGTTCGAGTTGAATTGAAAAAGACGGTAAATTGTCATCCACGCGCGAGACTCAAGTCCTAGCCCCGCGGGTAGTCGCATGGACTTCTGCAATGACTAAGGTTTGCCGTGACGGTCTCAATTCAGAAGACACGTAAACTTATCATTCAAACCCGCTGAGTATATATCGGGCCAACTTTAAATTTCCAGGAGGACTTCATCATAATTACGTAAAAACAGTCTTATGATCAACTTCGTACACCAAGAACCGCACGACGAACGATGGTCGCAATAATGGCACCATAATGCGGCATGCCTTTCGTGACGACACTCTCCATCTCACTGAGCAATTTCTCAGCAACAGCAGGCTGTTCCAGGAGAGGAATCAAGGCGTTAACTTCGGCTTGCTGTATTTCAGGATACCTGAGGAAGGATTTAAATTTGAGGGGGTCTGAGAATGCAAAAAATTCAAGACAGACATGGAAGTAAAATGAGAGAACAGTTCTTCAATGATGTTATTCTCGGATATGTCGTGAATGATCGCTTCGAGGGATAACAGCTGGAGTTCTTCGGATCCAATCTAGTATAACCAGTGAAAGTCGATTGAACATTGTATGATTACGATCAGGATACCTTTGTAGCTAGGCGATACATTGACTTTGGGGAGCAGGTGATATGATGATCACTCGCCTCAGCGTTGCGTGAGGAGATCAAAGGTTTGAAATGTATTTCCTTGGTATAAAGGTAGAATACGAGTGCCTTCCACCTGTATGCATCGGATCAGTAGAACAACGGCAAAGGCAAGTCAGGACGAACGTTGCAAAAGCTGTATCTCTGATGAGAATAACTCTCTCCTCGTCGTCCAGCGTTCGACGTATAGCCTTCGCTTCCTTGGGGCGTGTAGCAGCTCCGCCCAACAAACTTAAGACTTCTGAGTCTAGGTCGCCAAAGTCATCCGCATCTGGGTCATCATCCGACTCCAAGTCACTGTCTGACATGTAGTCGTATGCGTTGAAGATCTGCGTTTCTAAGTCTCTGGCGTTCACTACGGAGTCGTTATCTGATAAAACTACAGCGAACGTGAATACTAGCGGCCAGACGAGCACGATAAAGGAAGCGATAATAATACTCACGATTAGTGAGGAATGCATTTTCACCATGAAGCAGAGAACTATTGGCGAAAATGATGTTGGGATTGGTAACGTCATGACCCTTACGCCGAGTAAAAAGGCCAAACTTGACGTTACCAATATCTTCACCTTGAAGCAATTGTGCGACGGCAGAGTGAAGTTTCGAGTTTGGCGGCGCGGGTTCTCTGAATGCGTGCTCAAAGTTCAGTGGCCCGGGAAGGTCCACGCGGATCTGAACTAGAATATCGCCTGTGAAATTTGGCGCAGATATTGAGGCGAGAAGAACGCTCTCTGACACAGGCAAGAGGATATCAGATACATGGACAGTTATTTTTGAGACACTAGTGCTGGTCCTGTCGCCGGCCTTGACGGTGACAGAAAGTTTATTCAGGTTTAGAACAGCAACGTGAGGCGTAGCAAAAGAGATGTTGAATATTGTACACCGGCCGCTCTCCGTGCCACCCGACGAGGACTGGGCATTGACCGCTTGGATAGTATACACCCAACCCAGTCCACATCTTCTCGACGTAAGAGGGCCTGCATCAGAGCGGCCTTCGACCAGTGATAGTTTGAAAAGAGAGATTATTCCCGGAGTCGTTCCAATCGTCGTCCATATATCGGTCTGCTTCTGCTTCATTGTGGGTGGGAAGAGAACTCAACTCACTTAGGTCCTAAAATATACTGTCACTGCCTCGGCGCTTGATCTTAACCACCCCCCGTGATGAGAAGCCGCTTGAATGGAGAATTGACTTTGTAGCGATTCCATCTGTCCTTCAGTTGTGGTGCCAAGATATCAAATCAAACTCAAAGTAGACAAGCTTACGTATGATCGACAATAGGCGAACCAAAGGCCCTGTAGTTTGTGAAATACTTGAAAGGATGTTGGTAAGGTAAGTTCCAAGAGTGTGCTTGACAAAGTAATGGAGCGGGTGAAGCCAGTCGAGCAAGGTGAGAACTGGAAGCACGATAGCTCTTATGCCATCATGATGATGATCCGCGCTTGCCACTTTTGAAGAAGGTAATGGGGCAAGTCGTGTGGAAGGGAGACGGGCTCAGCCCCACGACGAGTTCTTGAACATCATCACATCAAGAAAAAAAACTGAGTTCTGCCGAAACAAGACACGCTCATCTCGAGTATGCAAGCGCCACTCAACACGCGGGTGAGTTGCAAGTGAAGTCGGAGGTATAGAACACGAAGGACGAAAGTGTGGGCTGTGCACGAACCTCATTTCATGGTAGTTAGACAGACTGGTATATGGTCAAGTTAGGGCACTTATGACATCCAATGTAATATAAGCATAAGTACCCATATCACAAACCTGGACTTTGGTATCAAAGGCTAAAATTATATTATTCAATTATATTGACTCTTAAGATTTGTCAAAAATTATTATCTAGGTCATAACATTAGAGAAGAATTATATTCTACACCCAACTATTAGACCCTTGGAATATAGACTTGAAATGACTCAGATTTGATGTTGTTGGGATCAGAGATGGGATGTGTATTACTTTACTTGGGGGTGTTGTTGTAGGACAAGAGTTGGACAGGCCGACCAGTGATGTTGGG
The DNA here is from genome assembly GCA_018857285.1 of Termitomyces sp. Mi166#008. NCBI lineage: Eukaryota > Fungi > Basidiomycota > Agaricomycetes > Agaricales > Lyophyllaceae > Termitomyces > Termitomyces sp. Mi166#008. Next base: position 9,394 of record JABAKA010008114.1, on the reverse strand, counting down.
ACAGGGTATACTCACCCTCTTCACATCCTCCATTGCCACCGCTGCCACTGTCATTGTTAACACCATCATTGTCAGTGTAACCAGCATCTTTGTAGTCAACATCATCCTCCCTCCTTGAGCTTGTCCTTTTCTTTGCCTTTGAGTTCCTCATCCTTGAGTTCCTTGTCATGATACTCACCCTCATCTTCATTGTTGTCATACTCAGGTGAATTAGCTTTGCCTTTCTTGTTGCAATTATACTTGCCATCCTCATCATCATACTCACCTTGCACTCCATCTTTGCTAGTCTTCTTTTGTTGTTCCTCATGTACATCTTCATTGTTGCAACACCACTTCTTGACAGTCTGAAGCTCCTCTTCCACATGTTCAGCCTTGCACTTCTGTATCTGTTGGCACTTGGCTTGGAGCTCCTGACATCACTGTTCTGCTGCCTGGTCCTTGCACTGCTCTTTAGCCTCATGCTCTTCATGACATGCTCATTTCAGCCATGCAATATTGCTTTCAGATTTCAATGAAGGAGGAGCTGTGTTGCACTTATGTTGTAACATCCCTCCTTTGCTGTAAAATATACTGAAAAGAATTATTAGTTAGATATTGAATGATTATCAATACATACCTGCTCCAAAATTTCAATGTTTCCTTGCTCTAGTCCTTATACTCATCAAACAGTTCAACAATGTTATTGAAAAAATCGGTCAAACAAAACAACAAATCTTGCATATTCCATTGGATGGAAGCATCAATATATATTATACATACCACATTAACCAGATCTCACAAAGTACTGTCATAGCAATCCTCCCCTTCCCAAGTATCACAGAGCTTCTCAAGTGTTTGATCAAGGTGTTGTGTGAGTCCAAAAATACCTTTAAACACCTGGAGATGCTGTTCTTTGTCACCAGGTTCAGATTTGGGTGAATGATGGTTAGTGCATATACCTGCATATATTGAGGAAATGTCAGACCCCTGGCTGGTTCCTGCCTCCAATAACTCCTGCTTGATGAGTCCCTGTATAAAGATGGTCTCAATATTGAGAAAAGGGTTGATGAGTCATGGAATCATTTTGCCTATGGGATGATATGGCACAAGCAGTCCTATTTTGAGCAACAGATCTACAGTTTAGTAAGTCATTTATAAAAGTTAAGGACTTACAATTCTTTTCCCTGTTGGACTTTCTGGCTAATACCTTTCCTAAGAGCTTTAACAAACTTGTTCCAGCTTGTTTCCTCCATTGATTTCTTGTTGGTCAATGGTTTATTCAGAGAATGAGATAAATCTTCTTCACTTCCCTATCACTGTTGATGGTTTTTTAGCCAGTAGCACAATCAGATGATGAAACATGGCAAAACATAGGTGTGAGAGATGTTGGTTAATAAGAAAGAAATGGGTGGGAGCGATAATGCACAATGTGTCCAAATAATTGGTCACATCAAATCATGTGAGTCACATTTGGACTTTCAGCATTTTAACAAGTTCAAATCCTGAGTTCATTTGCTTTGACTACTCTAATGAGACTGCTTTGCATACTTATATTCATCAGTGCTATGTACCTCTGCCAATACTGCAACAAGGACTTTGAAACTGTACAACAGCTCAAAGGTCATTGCCTTACATGCTCAGCACAAAAACTGCTAAAACATAGTCTGGTTGGTTTTCTCCAGAACATGATTTTCCTATACATGAACCAAGCAGCAAAGGATCCATTGTACATACTATTGATCTCTCATACATGCTATTTCATTGAATATTTGAACACAGGCAAATAAGACCTCCATTGATTCAACTCATCATGAACTAATTGATTCTACACAACAAAGTCCTTCTGTGTGTGTTCTACCAATCAAGATACCCTCTCCCCCAGTGCTCTCCTTCTCCCAAAGAACATGTTCAAAAAACTCCACATCATCTTGTGGATTTTCTACCTTCAGATCTATGCCCACTACAACAATTTGTGACAGAGTATGCTTGATTGGATGAAGTTTGTCAAAGTAAATGTCACCAACTTGAAGTTGAACTAGAAGAGCTTCTACCTGAACCATTCATACCACCACCTCTCCAAGAATTTGAAACTGAACGTGGTGAAATGGGCCTATTTTGTTTCTACAAGGTTCCACTATCTTAAGACTCCAATTCAGATATCACTATTTACCATGTTGCCAATGCACCAACATTAAATTGCAAAAATGATGACAACTCATCTGATCTACTGACTGGATTTTGGTCCTACTGCTAGAGAGATCAAAGAACACTAGACTTGTTGATTAATCCATTCTTTCCTTTTCTCAATGTGTCTGTCTTTTGTCTCATGTCTTGGTTCTACTTCTGCATAAACCTTACTCTTGCTACATTGGATTGGCTGGTGTACTCAGTCATTTTGACTTCTGATTTCAAACATGACCATTTCCATGATTTTAGCACAGTACAAGAGAACTGACAACTTGACAACTTGCATGTAGACTCTTCCAATACAGCTAGTACTTCACTACCTTCATGGCTATCTGATGATAAATGGAGGAAGGTCACAGGACTGGGTGGAAGATGAGGAGCACTTGCAAGCAAACCAGGCATGGAATACAGGCTGCCTCCGGGTTGCTATACCAGAGGAAATGAAGAAGCAGTGGTGTTTGCCTGTTGTGTGGTAAGCCAGAACATTTTGAACAAGACTGCCCCAAGCAAAGCGCATTGGGCCATGCTGTCTGGGTCATCAATGGCAATGAATACAACTTCCAGTACATGGAAAATGAGGCTGCAGTTTACTGGAACATGAAGACATGCTAAATTGCAGAATCAACCCTGACGTCTTCTCTGCAACCAGTTTTACACTTATGTGCATTGACTCTTGCTTTGGACACCTGCACCATTTATTTCTCCTCCTGCTCCTCCTAATCATTTGTCCTCCACACCTCCTCTGACCCTCACTCCAAACCCACCACCACACTGGTTGACAGTGGTGCCACTGATAACTTTGTCAATTTCTCCTGGGCCCACTTCGCTTCTCTACCTCTCATTCAGCTTCCTACCCTCATTTATTTGTGCTTGTTTAATGGCAAACTCTTGTCTGCCAGCATCATTACACACTACACTGTTGTTCTACTCACCTTTGGGGATGGAACTATGCAGGAGGTACAAATGCTCACCACTTGCTTGCATGAGAATGCCCTCCTTGTTCTCAGCTTGCCTTGGTTATGAAGCACCAACCCCAGGATCAACTGGTGCCACCTTACCATGGCCTTAGATTAGAGCTCCTCTCCACCCACCTCCATCATCCCCTTCTACTTTCCCCCTTGTGGCAATCCCACCGCGACAACCTCTGCTTCTCTCAGATGACTACACTCTAGCTCGGCAAGGTCCTTCATCATTGAAGTGATGCTCTGATTAACCAGCACCACACATGCTGCCCTGATTGACAGCAGCACCACAGGCACCTTTGTCAGCTCAGAGTTAGCTCTCCCAAGCAAGGAAATTGATGAACCTATCAAACTTCAACTCTTCAATGGTACCACTGCTGCCTCTGGACTCATTACTCATTGCCACTCTGACATCATCTCTCTAGCCAACAGTCTTGATTTTTCAGTTGATCTACTTGTAACCCAGCTACACTATGCTATGCTGATCATCTTAGGATTGCCATGGCTATGTGATACTAATCCAGTCATAGATTGAAAATTGATGACTATGACATTCAAAGCCAAGGATGCTCAGCTCGCTGCCAGCTTCTCCCTCAAGTTCAGATTCACCCCAACCATCAAAAAAGTCATTGATGAGGACTGCCTGGAGCCCCCAAACTCTGAATCCACTCATCAACCTATTCTGGTGGACCTTAAGGGGGAGGAAAGTGTCAGTACACCATCTAATCCACCATCTCCACAGGCTAACCCCATCCCCTCACAAGTCACTCCATCAGAGCAACTGTCCCAGCCTGGAGACAACACAGCACAACCTCAAAACATTGTGATTCCCCTTTCTACACTATCTCTGACCTTCTTTGAATTAAATATTGCATCTCTGAAACCCCGCTCTTGCTCCTCCCTTTCTCCTTATTCCTTTCCACCCAACGTCCTCCAAAACAGGTACAAAGGCCCTCACTGACCACGATCCCCATCCCCCACAGCCAGACCAATGTCTATCAAGGATGCTCAGAATCCACCTTCACCTGAGCTCTCCAACAGTCTTGATATTAGGATCATTGGTGCAGCTCCCTTTGCTTAGATCATACAGGAGGGTGCACAAGCCTACCAGCTCCATGTCTCACTCTCTCTACCTGAAGAGCACATATGGGCTGATACCAACATATCTGCCCCCAAGACAAAATTGGAAGATCAGATTCTCCACAAAGTTGTTTCCTCCGAGTACCACAAGTACACCAATGTGTTCTCTGAAGGAAGCGCAAAAGAACTACCCCCTCACCATTTGTACCATCACAGGGTTGACCTAGAGAAAGGAACATCACCACCCTTTGAAAAAATCTATAACATGTCAGAAGTCAAACTACATGTGCTCAAGGATTACCTCAATGATATGCTCAGGAAGGGCTTCATATGACCCTCTGCCTCCTCTGCTGGTGCGCCTGTCCTCTTTGCCAAAAAGAAGGATGGTTCACTGCGACTTTGTGTCAACTATGGAGCCTTAACCAGGTCACTCAGAAAAACTGGTACCCCCTATCACTCATCAGAGATTTAGTTGACCGCCTTTGGAGTGCAAAAGTCTATATAAAGATTGATCTCTGGTCAGGGTACAACAACATTTGCATTGCCCTAGGTCATGAATGGAAGACAGCATTCTGCACTTGTTATGGGCTCTTTAAATATCTTGTGATGCTTTTTGGAATGACCAACTCCCCCACCACCTTCCAGTATTTCATGAACAACATTTTCCATGACATGAACAATGTCTTTGTCATTGTGTACTTGGATGATCTCCTGATCTACTTCAATTCTTTCAAGGAACATTGAGGACATGTACAACAAGTACTAGAGCATCTCTAGCGGCACAACCTGCATGCCAAACCAGAGAAATGCTCCTTCCACACTAAGTAAGTTGAGTACCTCCACATTATTGTGTCCCTTGATGGAGTCCACATGGATCCTGCCAAGGTCAATGCTGTCACTAACTGGCCTTGACCATGGAACCTCAAGGAACTTCAGTCCTTCCTAGGCTTTGCCAACTTCTATTGGCAGTTCATTGACAACTATTCAGGCATCACCAAGTGCCTGACCCACCTAACTAGGAAGGATACTCCTTAGGATTGGGACACAGGCTGTCAGAGTGTCTTTGACCTTCTAAAGAAGGCATTCACCTCTGCTCTGATCCTCTGCCACTATGACCCATTGCTTCCCATCATCCTTAAGTGCAACACCTCTGACCATGCAATTGCTGGAATCATCTCACAGATGGATTCTGATAGCAAGGACCTTCGACCCATGGCATTCTATACCTGGTCCATGATCACCACAGAGCTCAACTATGACATCTACAACAAAGAGCTCTTGGCCATTGTCAAAGTGTTCAAGCAATGGAAAGCATACTTAAAGGGTGCATGGCACTGCATTCAGGTATACTCCAATCACAACAACTTCCAGTACTTCACTACAACAAAGCAACTCAGTCAGCGCCAGGCATGATGGTCTGAAACTCTCTTTGAGTATGACTTTGCCATCCACTACTGCCCTGGCTGCCTTGGTGCCAAGCCCAACACACTAACTAGGAGATCAGTGATAGCATGCTCGGTTGCCTAGATGTGTGCTAGAAAGAGAGATCTACGTGAGCTCTTGTTCTAAGACACAAACAACCTATCACAGAAAAGTAGGTAGATTGTAGGCTACCTATAAGAAATTTGATAACAAATCCAAAGCACAAAAATATGTAAGGTGGGTTCTGGCAGGGTCCTGAAGATTCAATCTGCAGAGGACATAGAGATAGCTGTTAGCTAAGTAAGCTAATGGGTTTGTAAAAAAACTATAGTAGGATTGCTAGATGAGAGGGAATAGTGGTGTTAGAAGTAGGTGTGCCAATGAAAACCTTCAAGGTGCTAAATTTTCCCTCTTCAAAATCAGTCTTGGCAACAATCTTGCTGACTGATGTTGCCGATGCTTCTTGCCAACAGTTCTTGGTGACAGACTTGGCAACTGTTATTGCCAACAAGCTTGGCAATAGTTGCTGCTGTTGATTTTGCCAACTGTCGTGCAGCTTGAATAGGAGGGAGGGTACTCTGGATGAGGTGGCAGTGGCAGAGGCGGTGGCAGTGGCTTTGTGCAGCTTTTGGTATGCAGGTAGACACCCCTTGGACAGGACTTGCAGAGGTGGCTGAGGCAGCAGTGGCAGAAGGAGTGGCAGGGGTGGTAGCGCTGCCCTGTACCTTCTTAAACTATGCCTCAAAGGCGTGGTGCTCTGTGTGTAAGTGCTTAGCATGGGATTTTAAACTATGCCTCAAAAGGTGCATAAAATTGCTGCAAAGGCAACATAGTTGCTTGGTGATGGTTGTCAAGCACGTAGTTTGCCTCAAAAGAGGCAACATAGACTGAAAAAGTGTAGAGACTTGGCAGAAGTGGCGCTAGTGATAGCTGCCAACTAACTGTGCAAGGGCAGTGTAGAATGTAGAGCATAAAATGTAGGACTGTAGTGAGGGTGAATTCCTCTCGTAGAATGTTGTTGTTATTATTTTTCTACTTTTTGTACATCTTATATACTACTAGGGCAGAGTAATTGGTAAGCTCTCCTCTTCTCCTACTATCCTAAATATGTACTAATTCTGATGTCATAGGAATGTTAATACTGTCAAGTGGAGCCTATGAAGTCATAGTAAACCTCTTTTTAGACAGTTTTTCCCTATGCTACCCTTTTTCCAAGACAGAATGTTTTAGACTACAACTACTGGATGCAATTTTTGTGTTTTTGACAAGTCACATGTCATCACATGTTGAGTCATGTGACCTGTTGCATCACAAAAAACAAGAAAATTTTGAAAAAATTAACTATTTGCAATTAGAACCTTTTGGGGCTTATTATCGGATGTATACTCAAAAAAGTCTTTCAAAGTGGATTGCAACGCCTTCAACAAACACATTGCCATCCCCCCCCAAGCATCCCAACTCCATCCTGCTGCTCAACAAGGAAGGACTGCTCAACCAAATCTGTGGTGCCTTTTCCAACATGTACTTTAAGGCAAATGATCTCTGAACCACAACTAATGACTCAGTGGCTGCCCCACACAACTCCACCCCCTCCCTCACCACTTCCACCCTCCCCCCAGATGGAAAACTCTTGCTTTGAGATGGTTGGATCCTGAAGCTCCTCCCAATTGGAAAACAACCCTGGTCCTCAATCTTGATGGACCATATCATTGAGCTTCCTGAGTCTGACAGATTCGATGCCATCCTTGTGGTAGTCTGCCACCTCACTAAGCAAGCCATCTTTGTACCCTGTCACACCACCAACTCAGTGCCCAAATTTTCATGCCTTTTCATCACCCATGTCTTTTCCAAGCATAGTCTGCTCAATGATATCATCTCTGACTGAGGTATGCTTTTTGTTTCCAAGTTCTGGCAGTCATTATGTCGGGCCCTGGACATCAAGTTGAACCTCTCAAATGCCTATCACCCCAAAACTGATGGACAGACCAAGCAAGGTCAATCAGATGCTAAACAGTATCTTTGCATCTATGTGAACTACCTGCAGGATGACTGGTGTGCAGAACTTCCCATTGCCAAGTTTACTTACAACAACTCCCCTCACTTCACCACTGGCATGTCCCCCTTCTTCACAAATAAGGAATACCACCCTGGCTCACTGTCTTTCTTCATGACATTCCTTTACATGTCACTTACAAAGTCACCCACAATCTCTGATCACTGCAAGAGTACCTCTGAACCAAGATTGCCACAGCCAACAAAGCATACAGCAAGCATGCTGACTCAAAGCAAATCAGCACCCCCAATTAACTGATTGGCCCCCTCATATGGCTCAATTGCTCAAACCTCAAGACACACCAACCATTGCTGAAACTTGATCATAAATGACTTGGTCTGTTCAAAATTATCAAGAAGGTCTTGTCACACACCTACCGACTCACCCTCCCTCCCAGCATGAAGGGTATTCACCCCATCTTCCACATCTGACTCCTTGAACACCACAACCCCAATGCTTTCCCTGGTCAATACCATGGCCCTCCCCCTTCAATCAAAGTTGACAGAGAGGATCACTACAAGGTGGAGAAGATCCTCGACTCCTGTATGTATCAGAGTAAGGTTCGCTACCTGGTCTGGTGGCTTGGGTATGGACCTGAAGATGACACTTGAGAACCCTTTGACAACCTTGGAAAAGCTGCTGACATGCTCCAAGACTTTCACAGGTACTTCTCTACAGGATCTCTGATCCCAATGAAACATCATGAAGACAGTTGTGGGCATAACTCCCATCTCTCAGATTAATCAGAGATTCAACTCCCATCAGTACTTTTAAATCCTTTTTCCTCTCTTTCATCCCACTGATCCCTACCTCCTTTCTAAATCCAATGTAACTACCACACCAACATCAAAAGCCACTCCTGACTTTTCTACATCTATATCTCACTGATTGGATCACCTGGGCCATCCCCAAAGACCATCTACATCATCTCATCTTATTTTATTTGCACATCTTATCTGTTTATCTTATCTTTTATCTCACCATGCCCAGGAGTAACAACTAAGAAAAGAGAAGACTTTATAAACAGAACCAAGACAAAAAGACTATTTACAACTACGGGCCTTGGAGAACAACTACAAATGCTCTGACAGGCTCAGATCACCCTCCTCCTCACCTTTAAACTTTAATATCCCCAAAGCCAACAACAAATTCTCCTGAACCTCATTGGCAATATGTTAGAGCCATGGATGCAATTGTACCACAAACACCACTGTGACCTATGTGATATGTGAAAGGGTAGAAGGGACAATTGCTGGACACTGCTTTGTCAAGAGACAGCTTTGTCCACAGACATTATATATACTGCACACGACTCAAGCTAACCCTCAGTTACGTTTACACATTCTGAGGGTGAGTCTCTATACATATGATACATTACAGATTAACTAACAAACTACACCTAGATTATACTTACACGTGTATCTAGGTATATAAATTCAGTTACGTTTACATGTTCTGAGGATTATACTTACACGTGTATCTAGATTCCAACAGGTTATGGGCAATCTGTGAGCAGGCTACCTGACATACTGCTGCTTATTGGAAAAATCTACTTTTGCTGCATCGTTTACCTATGCCGATTGCGTTGGAACCCCCACCTGGAACTATCCTCTGGCTATCTCTTCCCTTGTCCAGGAATAACTAAACCCCTTGTTCCCCTTGTCCTGACCTAATCTGGAAGGTCACACCATTGTCTCTCTGACAAATAGAA